>VZRX01020670.1:3266-35631 GCA_013398075.1 Notiomystis cincta
CGCACCTTCGTGGAGCAGGCGGGTGGGTACCGCCAATTCAGCGTCCCCACATCCCTCTCCCCTTCTTTTGGTTTGGGGTTTTTTTTAGCCGATTTTTTTCGGTCGGTTTGGGTTTTTGTTTGTCTCTTTGTGTTGGCGGTTTTTTGTTCGGCTGGAGTTTTTTTTATTTATTACCAAGGTTTTGTTGGTTTCGGGTTTTTTATTTGTTTCGAGGGTTTTGTTTGTTTCGTGCTTTTTTCGCTCGTTTCGTGCCTTTTTGCGTCTTTCCTTCTTTTTTATTAGTTTCAGCTTCTTAGTTTATTTCTTTTTCTTTTTTCGTCTCTTTCGGTTTTTGCTATTTGTTTCAATTTTTTTTTTCTTTTTTGTTGCGTATATTTTCTTCTTTTGGTTTTTCTTCCCTGTTTCCCCCCCTTTTTTCTCCCAAGGGCCTCCCCCCACTCCACCAGCCCGTCAGGGCGGCAGGGCCAGAAGCGGCCTCAGCCACATCTTGAACTTTTTATGAAAAATGTGGAAAATATTTTCCTAGGGATGATAGATTGCCGACTGCAAATTCGGAGCCCTGAATTTTGCTCCGCAAAGAGGGATTAAAAAAAACCAAACCAAACCAAAAACAAACAAACAAAAATAAAACATTAAAAAAAAAGTGAAAAGAGAGGGGGAAAGAGGGAAAAATAAGAGGAGAGGAAAAATCAGGGGGAAAAAGGAAAAGAAGGCAACTCGGATCCGGCCTCCTGGATTCTCCCGAGGAATTTGGGAATGCTGAGGCTCCGGGAGCGCCGGCCCCGCCAAAGCCGAGCCCCGCCGGCTCCAGGGGGAGACAATCGGGCCGTGGCAGAGGGGGTGTAGGTCCTTTTATCCTTCCAAAAGCCCGAGTAAATCAATCGCATGCTTTTCTCCCCGCGCAATCATTTATCCTTAAAATTCCGATGTCACTTCTCTAAATCCCCTTCGTCAGGAGAGAAATTTGGGCCCCTAAATTATCGGGGACTGGGAATTGGCAGAGGGAGGGGGCAGACGGCGAGCGTGGTTTGGAGGTGACACTGCAGCCTCTCCCCGCCGCGTGATCCCCAATTTCCGGATGCTGGAGGGAACGCGGATTCCTGTGCCCCCAGTCCACGGGTTTACACAGCCAGGCGTTTGGAAAAGAGGGATTTACCTCTGTTTCACCCCAAAAGCTGCTCGGGCCAGGCCCGGGGGCTTCGGGGCTGACACTTTGTTCCCCAGGGGCTCTGGCTGGCACCGAGGGTGCCGCATACACCCCAAAAATGGAGGAGTGGCCCAGCGTGAACAGGAGCGGCTTCCCCGGGCCGGGCCAGGCAGTCAACGGGCTGGACAAGGCTGCTATGGACAGCGACATCAAATATCCGCAGGTCAGGGCTGGGGGGACACGAGTGACAGCAGGGGACAGGGAACGAGGCAAGGCTGGACAAGGCTGCCATGCCAAATGCCCGCAGGTGAGGGCTGGGGGCGGGAGGGGACGGGAGCGGGGCTGGAATGGGGCATGGGGGCACAAGGCGGGGACACCAGGGAGGGGTCCGGGACGCGGGAAGAGAGGACAGGGAGCCCCCCTGGCCCCCGAGCGAGACTCCCCGAGCAGGGCGGGCTGTTCTGAGTCCCTGTCCCCCCCTGCCCTTCCCTGTCCCGTGTCCCCAGCCAGGCGCAGGGCTCTCCTCCATGGCCACCTTCCTGCCGGCCTGCGCCTACCCCCCCTCCAGCCAGCCCGGCTTCTACGGCGGTTCCCCCGGCGCCTACATCGCCCCGGGCCCTCCCTGGCAGCCGCAGGGGAACCCCCTGGGCCACCACGGCCACGGCGTGACCATCCCCAGCGGCGACCTGGCCATGGCCTTCAAGCAGCCCGGCAGGGAAGGTGAGCGGGGATAGCGCAAGTGGGGGACAGGGCCGGGAGGGACCCCTAGCCTCAGGGGGGGCTGCCCCGCTGGGGATCTGAATGATCCGTCCTATTACCTCATCCCGCTGCTCCACGGATCCCCGCCACATCCCAGTTATAAACCGAAATTTCCATCCTCGCTCGCTGGGAATCGCCAGGAAATGGGCAAGATTCCCGCGCTGTTCATCCCCCGGGAATGTGGGGATGGCGGCACAGAGCGGGAGCCTTTCTCCGTGATCCCCGAAACTGACACCGATTCCAAGAACTGGGAGCCTTTCGCGAGAAGCAGAAGCCTTGATAGAGAGTAATTAATTCCTAGTAATTACCTATTAATTATTAACTGACAGCGATCATTTAACGATTTATTTGTAGTCATTAGTTATCGTAATTAACTGTTATTTTATTTAATTGGTTCCCGGGATTATTGATGCATTATTTCCCTCCGAACGCGCCGCCGGGAATCCCACGGGAGCAATCCGAGGCTGTCAAAGGGCACGTGGCTTTTATCTCCCGTTAATTATTTCGCCTCATTAACGGAGCTCGATTTCCTCGTCCTAAAAATCCCGATTTTTCTGCCCTGGCTATAAAATCCTCGTGGAAATTTTTATAATTTTCCCCGCGGTGTTTCACTTTCACTATTTTAATTAATTTCCAGTTAATTCCCCATTTATTCGTCCTTTTTTTTTTTTTTTTCTATTGGTTTTCTGGGGTTTAAAAATTTTGTTTGCTTGTTTTTCTGTTTTGTTTTTAAATTATTTTACCATTTCTAACTTGCTGCGAATTGTAACCTCAGCTGTTACAGGGGAGGAGCGGTTGAGAGTGAAAATAGATAATTTAAACCGATTATTTAAAGATATAAAAAAAAAAAGAGGGAAAGAAACGAAAATGAGAGAAGGAAGGAAAACGAATGAAAAAAAATGAGAAAGAAGGAAAGAAAAAAAATAGGGGTATAAAACGACCAAAGCCACCTTTGCATATATAATATATTTTCGAGGTATTTAAAATTATTTGGAACCTGACTTTTCTGATTTCTCAATTTTTAAGCTGTTTTGTCCCCAGACTTTCTCTAAACCTTGGTAGGGTTTTGATTTTTGGTGGGATTCTTTGCGTGTGGTTTTAAAATGGATTTTTATTTTTCTCCTTTAGAGCGTTAAAAAAAAAATCCCATTTTTTCTTTTGGATTGATTTTCCTATTCTGCCGCTTGTTTGGGACGAGGAAACGTTGGATTATCCGACAAAAGAGCCGGAGGAGGAAGGGTGGGATGGGCTGGGGGTACCTGCAGCGAGAGGAGAAAGTGGGAAAAAGGATGGAAAGAAGGAAGGAAAAACAGACAAACCCAGCCAGACAATTTCAGCACTTTCCCGATTTCCTGGATTTCCCCTGAAAACTCTTCCTTGCTTATCCCAGTGCCTCCAGCAGCCCCGAGATAAATATCCCGGTCCCTGAAGGCGGAATTCCCGAGGGCTGAGCTGGGGTTGCATGAAGCTCAGCAGGAATTTCATCGCCCCTGGAATGGCGACACGGTCCTGCCCTCTTCCCCTCTCAGGACACCCCAAATTTTAGGAATTTTTAGGGATGTGTCTTATGTGTGGCTGAGACTGGTCGGAGCCACCTCGCCAGGTAACTCCATGTCCCCGGCAGTTCCACCAGCGTTGTCCCTGTCACTGGGGGGACACACTGGCTGTTGGGGGGACCCCGAGCGGCTCTGGGGGCGGTTTTTGGGGCGTCTCCGTGCTCTGAGCCCCTCCATCCCCTGCCTTGTCTGTCCTTTTCCCTCTCCCCATTCCTGCAGGGCTGGACAGAAAACCCCCCAGCCCCGTGGGGAAAGCTCCAGAGCCCCTGAGCGCCATCCATGGGATCTCCATCCCGACCTCCTCGTCCTAGAGCCGCCGAGCAGATGGCCAGGGACTCTTGGAATCAGCTTGGAATCTTGCAATCAGCATCTACAGCCCAGGAGTGACGCCCGGAATGGGGACAAGGGCACTGCCTGGGCAGTGACAGGTGACTTTCTGCCACGGCAAATCCCCGGCAGGACATTCCCGGAGGGACACTCTGCCTCCATTAGATCGGAAAGGGATGACGGAAGAGACTCAGATTTTTTTCTTTATTTTATTTTATTTCCCCCCTTGGTTTCAGTTTTTCCTTCTCCTGTTTTATATTCCCGAGGACTGTTGGATGGTGTGGTTCCCTCTGTCCCTAGGCACTGCCAGGAGCGTTCCTGGCTCTGTCCCAGCCCAGGGGAGCAATTCCTGGCTTCTCCATGGAGCATCCGTGCTGGAGCCCTTTCTCCGGCCCCTTACCAGTGCCTCTGCCTCGGGATGGAAATGGACCAAAAAGTGCCAGGACGTTTTATGGGATATTTTTATAATAAGGGAATCTTAATAAAAAGTGACAACCGTGGGCACACTACGGTGACCTCCATCCCTCCCGGTGAGCACCATCCCTTCCCCAGAGCTCTATGGCAGCGGGAGGGCTTGGACCCCTTGGATCCCTTGGAATCGCTCCCAGCCCTGTGCGAGTGCATCTCAGCTCCGCTTCCTGCGCTTCCTCTCGGGATTCTCCCGCATCCCAGGACTCCTCTCCCTCACCTCACCTGGCCCCAGGGGGCTGTCCATCCCCAGGGGACTGTCCCCGTGTCCCCCCCGTCCCAGGCAGCCGGCTGGGATGCGTTCGGGATGGGGTTTCGCATTCCCCGGCTCCTTCAGCCGCTGCCGTTGGCGTCGATCCCTTCATTGTGTGGGAAGGGGCAGGTCCTGCAGCGGGGTAGGGAGGGGATATCCTGGCAGAAGAAAACACGCCGGGATTTCTGTGGAGAGGGCGTCTCGGTGGGAGGGAGGGAGGCAGGGAAGGAGATGTCAAACACAGCTCACCCCGGGAAATTATTTTGTCTCCAACCTCGGCGTGGCAAAATTTGGTTCTGCCCCTGCTGAAGTCGGGCTTTGCAAACAACGGCGGAGCTCAGCAGGGAAAGCTAGGAATTTAAGGAGGTGAGAGTACAGTCTCAGGGCAGGTTGTGCAGCCCGACTGTGGCTGAGTGGATTTTAGGGATGTGAGGATGGAGAGGTCACCTGAACCAGCTGAGGAGTGGCCCTGGCCCGTCCCCTGCAGGGTTTATCCATTAAAAGCCGCACTCCAGCGTGTGGAAGAGCAGCTTTGGGAATGATGAGGGGCAGCAAAACCCTAAAAATGTGGTGTTTGCTGTTTGCTCGTTTTCAGCACCCGCTGGGACTCCTCGTCCCCGCATTCCAGACAGGGATATCCCTGTGGATATGGGACTGGGGGCTCTGGGATGAGTGAGGCTGGAGTCAGATTCTATTCATGTCCCACTGGGATGGTGCAGGAGCACCTGAGTTAATCCCTCCCAAGAGTGCCAAAGGACCTGCCAAAAACTTGGAAAAACGCCTGGATGCTGAGCATCTCCCACAGCTCCAGGGCAAAGGTGGCTGTTCCCGGGCACTCCTTAGGTATGCTTAAAAATGCTATTTTCATGATTCCCAGTGGAGAACGGATTTTCCCATTAAACATCTCCAAATATTTCCCTGTGCCCAGTGGAATTCTTGAGGCAGGCAGAGCCACCAAAAACCCCGAGCCAGCAGCCCTAAACCGGCTGGAACCTGTTAGGGGGATCCAGGACATCGTGGCTTTGGATCCCCCGGAGGAGGGATAAGGGGAGGCTTTGTGGGTTGGGAAACCACCTGTATTCCCATGGCAACATGGGGAAAATCCCTGGGGGAGTTCAGTGACCGCTCCGTGCATCTCAGCTCATGGAAAAATGCTGGGAGCAGAGACCTCCCCCAAAAAATCTCCCAGGTAAATAAAATGGGGTTTTCAGGTAGAGTGAGGTGAGGTGCTGCTCTGCCTTGCCACAAACCAGGCAGCCTGACAGAATCCAGGGAAAACTGGACTTGATGGGGAGCAGAACTTTTGGAATTGATGGGAACAAATGAAGGGATGGAAACAATCAGCTCTGACACTTCTGTAGCCATGGTCCTGTCAAAATTGATCCCATCCCTCGCAACACAGCAATTCGGATGGAATGGGGTTTTCAGTCTGGAAAAAAAAAAAAACAGGCTGGAACTGCTTCCATCAGCTCTACCTGCTCCATATATCTTTAGCACCCTTCGGAGAGCACAAAGCAGGATGGGGAATGTTACTGGAGACTCGCTGGTGGACCTTGCATTGATTTCCTTCCTGGTGTGTTTGGAATCCTAAGGATTTAAACCTATCCCTCTGCTATAGGAACAGGCTGGAGGAGTGGGGCTTGGAGATGTCTGGCACCAGCATAGGATCTGCTTTCCTGGTATTCCAGTGCTCCTCACTCTGGGTTGTGGCTGGAGAAGCTGGAAGGGGCTGGAGGGGATCCCCTTGGAGATTAGGGATGGCCCAGGGAAGATCCAGGCTCATCATCCTGTGGATGATCCCAAGATCCCAGAGACTCATGTGCCCAGGTTGGAAAGGAGCTGATCTAAAATTTCCCAAACAGAGTTGATGTAAATCCTTTGGGTTCTTTGGAACTAAATCTTCCTCCTCATGCAGGAATTCGGAAAAATCCCTGCCCAGCTCTCCGGAGAAGCTGCAAATCCCCCCCTCATTTGCAGGGTTATAAACCTGCCCATAACTCCTTCAGTTGCGCTTGGAAATGGGAATTTGGTTCCTAGCTCCCTCAGGCACTTCATAACAGTCCCTCTTAATAGAGAGTTTTTCATTTTCAGGGAATCTGGCAGGTCTTTACCTTCCCCAAAACTTTTCCTTGCATTTCCCAGTCTGAGAAAATCCCAGCTCGTTTCCCCACAAGAGGCTGGAGAAGGGGCTTTTATTCCCTGCAGGAGCTGGGAGAGGTTCAGGATGGGAAGGTTTTGAGGGATAGTGTCAAGGACTGGTCTGAGATGCGTGGGATCAGCCATTCCCTGGGACTGGACGGCTGCAGGAGTGCGGCTGTGGTGGAGTTTTGACAGAACTTTTCATAATTTGTAGAAAACTGGGGATGATAAATGGCAGGGAAAGATTCCCTGAGCACCAATTGTAGCTTCACTCTACCACCAAGCAACTCTGTGGGCTCGGGGCTCCTGGCAGAAGCTTCCAACGGATTCTGGAAGAATTGGGAAGGAAGATCAAAGACAAACCTTTTCTTCCTTGTTATTACTGACAGGAATTTATTCATTCCCGTGGGGAAAATCTCCCTCCTCCTTCCCATGCCTTCTCGTGCAGCAGGAATATGAAAGTCTTTTTAATCCCAAAGTTATATGGACCTGGCAAGGACCAGCAAAGCTTTCGCTCCTGGAAATAGCCCCGTTTTGGCACCGTGATCCCAGAAAATGATGTCATGTGCCATTTCTGTCCCAAAGTTTTCCTTTTCTTCTTTGGATTTGTGGCGATGTCAAAGTTCCTCTCTGGAGCAGGTCTGGTTTTAATATTCCATATTTACGTTTTTCATTTTGGGGCTGGCTGGAGCCTCTGTCGGTCCCAACCTCGCGAATACTGCTGGAAGGAGCAAGGAAGAGGAGCAGGGACGGATTGATGGGCAGTGTTGAATTCCTATATCTGGGGAAGTGGCCTCTAAAATAGTCCCTGCTTATTTCCCAGGAGCTGTAATTCCCTCTGCTCCGCCCCACTGCTGTTCCTGTGCCCCTTCCCACAGGGAATACCTCTCTCTGTCAGGAAGGAGGTTGGAGCTGATCCCGGAGCTGCCAAGCCTCACGAATCCATGAAAAATCCCTGGGAAGTGCAAAACCCAAGATCCCAGAGTATCCATGCCCTGTGGGATAGTGAGTAGCACAGTTGGCTCAAGATTTTCCTGATTCCAGGAGGAGGCTCAGGGAGATGGATCCAAATTCCTTGGGCTGCTTGGTGCTCCCATGGGATAAAGTGGGAATAAACCAGGCAGCTTTTGAGAATCCCGGTCACCCAAAACTTTTCCTGCAGGAACACTCCAGAGCCAGCAGGGAATTTGTCTTTTGGCTTCCTTGGATTGCCAGAGCCATATTTTAAGGTCAGGAATGGTTGTCAGTGTCCAGGCATGGCCCCTGGAGCTGGTGACGCACGAGGTGAGGTCAGGTTACAGATGAGGCCACTCCAAAGCCTCTCCCAGAAAACCGAAGGTTTGGGGAAAAGGATGAAATGTGCCGGGAGACAAAAAAAATCCCAGCAAAGTGCTGGAAATCTGCTGGAAGGGGAGAATACAGTGCCCTCTGGCAGGAACTTTTGCTTTTGGAGTCAGCCGCTGAATTCCAAAGCCACGTTCCTCAAAGCCAATGCTCCACTCAGAATCAGCAGCAGAGGGTCCTGTGTCGGTGGGGTTTGGAGCTACATCCATGAAGGATTCCCATCTTGGATCCTGGGTGAATTCCATCCTTCCAGGATGGCCTGGAGATCTCCAGCAAGGCTGAAGGGGGAGAGGTGAGAAAGGGCCGAAGGAGTCCATGGAAGGATGGTCGGAATTCCTTGAATTTCACCTGCTGGATTGATCCCAAGTCCCTTCCAAGGAGTTCTGCACCTCCAGGAACCTCCCTACCTCGTAAGCACTCCCCTTCCTTCATTCCACCTTGAATGAGGCAGGGCCACCTGGCTCTATCCGTCTAGGAATCACCTCCAGGAAAAATTCCATGCCAGAAAGAGCTCCCAGAGCCAGAACTGTCAAACTCCATCTCGCTCTGGGATTGAATTCCCACCCATCTCCCAAGCAATAAAAAACTCCAACGTTATGGAAAAGCTGCCAGGAATCTGATTGTTTTCCAAACATCACAGATCCCTCTCCATTTCAAGGAATGAGTGGGGTTGCTTTTGGGGTTGGAAGGATTGAGTAAGCATGAAGATTCCCAAACAAAACTCTGTTGTTGGAGGGAACAGGGAAGCAGCTGTGGGACAGGAGTACCCTGAATGTGGAATTTTAACTTCAAAAAAACCCCAACCCTAAAAAGAGTTAAAGGAACAGCAAACATTTCATCCTGAGTAACACGAGGTTGGAGAGGGATCGGCTTTTAAGGGAATTGCCCATAACCACAACAATATTTGTGGGCCGAGCAGAGCCTAGATTGGGTGCAGATGTTCCGCTGGCATTCACATGCATCCCGAAGGAAAAAAAAAATCCCTTTTTTCCTGGAGTGCCCGGCTCTCTGGAGTCACTTGAGCTTTACAAACTGATTATGAACACTAATTACCTGCTCTGCCGTAAGGCTGGGCCATGCACTTGGGCCCAGCTTTACAAAATCCAGGCTCAGGCCTGCTACGGCTCCCGCTCCACATCCAGACATTTTTTAGGAGCAGAATCTGCTGATTTATCCAAACCCCCAATTCCTCTGTTAACCCTCCCGCTCCCGTTCCAAGCAGCCCAGGCCAGCTGAGGCTGGAATATTTTAGGGGTTCCCTCTGGTTTTTTCCCACTTCCATTCCAAGCATCCCAAGGCAGGAGAGGCTGGAATATTTTTGGGATCTCTGGGCTTTCTCTGGCTCTCATTCCAAACATTTTGAGTCAGGTCAGGTGAGGCTGGAATATTTCGGGGGATTCTCTGGGCTTTCGATGCTGTGGAGAAAGGAGCTGCCTTGACTCTTCCCTTTGCTCTCTCCATGGAATTCCCAGAGGCTCAGGCTCTGGATGAAACAAATGGGGTTGGGATCACCTTGACAGCACCAATGGGCTGTTTCAAATATTCCTATGCCAAGTGTTTTCCCCATTATTCCTGCAGGGAATAGTGCCAGAGTAACATGATTCAGAGGGAAAATTCCCATATAAACAGAGCCTCGGCATCAAGAACGAAGGACCCAGGCAAAGACTGGGAAAATCCGGCCCAAAGGCTGCTCAGGGAACTCTTTTATGGGAGACATTCTGCAGGGAATTACTCTGGAGCAGGAGAGGCATTTTTCACTTTATCCACCATATTAATTCCAAGGGCTGGGAGTGGATTGGAGCCTGGAATGTGCTTCCCAGATTAATAAATCTCCACAGGTTTATTGTTCGGGATAAAACCCATTTTCCTCAGCAAATAACCAGGATCATTCGGGGTTAGAGCCATTCCTCAGGAAATGCTTTGTAACCAACGTTTTTATTGGTATTCAAGGAAATTCCTGTTCCAAGGAACATGGGCCCATAACTTTTATCTGTCTTTTAAACAAAATCTGTTATCTTTTATGGCCACTTCCAGAGAGTCCCACTATCACTTTCCATAAAATTCAACAACATTCCTCCTCCAGCCTGGAAAATCAAGACCAGAGCTGGGGGAAAAGTGAAAATGTCTTTTTCAGGGGGGGGAATATTTTAGGAATTTCTGAGTTGTTTCCATTTCAAAGCCTCTGCACCCAGCTGGGGCCTGGCAGAGCCCCTCGGATGCTGCTGCTGATCCTTCTGGAATTGCTTTGAAATGGTTTTGGAGGATGAGTTTTCCACAATATCCTCAGCCTCAACTGCGATCCTGCTTTTCTTGACATGTGCAAACCTCCTAATGAAAGCATTTTCACCCAGGATTGTGTTCCAGATGAATCCATGGATCCCTCCCTTAATTACTCCATCAGTTCTTTGCATGATCTCTGTTGATCCCTCAGGTTTGTGGTGGGATTTAGCCATGGATCATTCCCATCACAGGTTTCCTGCTTTTTGAGGAATTTTTGCCAAGAAATCATTCCCTTTCCCAATACCACAGGAGTGACACCACAAACCAGCAACCTTCTCCCCATTTTTTCCCTCAGCCCCTGTTTTTAGGGATAGAAAGAGCCCAATATCCCATTCCCACACAGCTCCAAGCACTGCAGGGATCCCACTCTCCTCTGGAGCCATTCCTCCATATGCATTAGCCAATCCTTCATGGAACCACTCCATAAATAACCAGCCATGGGGAGAGCCCAGGAGCTCATTAAATCCATGGAAGTTTCCTCCAGGAAGCCAGGATTTTACCCTGGGCCTTTGAAAATCTTTGAGAATGGCTCAGGATGGGACACAATTAACAAGAAACCTCCCAAAATGTTCATTTTCCTTGTTGGAATTATCCCACCCAGCTGGAGCCTGGGCCAAAGCCTGCCGAAGAGATGGGTTGGATCCCTTGGGAATGGGAAGAAGGACTGGAGCCTGTTGTTTGTTTTTTCAGGCATTGGTTAAGGGACTGCCTCCCAAAATCAGGCTCATGGAGGGAGAGAATCCCACAAACCTCCCCTACTCCATGGAAAGGGCTGGAATGGAAGGGCTCCCTCTCCAAGCAATGTTTCCCCCAGAAAATATAGAATACTGAGCAAGGATAAAGAAATCCAGCCAGTCATTGATGGGAATGAGTATTATTTGTAGGAGAGATTAATCCTTAATTCACTTCATCCTCCAAAGATCACTGCAACCTCCAGAACATCCTGCAAATCCTCGGACTCATCGCTATTGGAAGTGATGGTTCAATATTCCACAGAAAATATGGAGCCTCCGAGAAAGAGATGAGGGTTTTTTTTAATGGAATTGAAAAAAACCTAGTGTTTCCCCAGCCAGGAATGTGATTTACAGAGTGAAAGCCGGGATAGATGGTAAATAGGTCATTGATAAATCAGAAACCAACTTGAGCAGGACATGGAAAAATGCTTAAGTGGGATTAATTTTCCCAAATTAAGCCAGGCTCTTAAATTTCCTTGGATCCTGGTTAATAAAACCAATACGCTGGATATTCTGGGAGGGATGGATTCCCGAGCGGAATGTGCTCGCTGGAAGATCTGGTGGGAGGCAGCTCCAAGATCCTAAGTCTTCCAGAGGGATAGGTCAGCTTTCCATATGGATAGATCCTGAGCTCTGGAGTTCTCTGCCCACTGGGAAATGAGGGATCCAAAGCACCAGAATGCGCCCACAAGTCCCAGATACTTCCTGGATTTTCTTTCCTCCAGAGTGGGGCAATTAGGGAATATTGAGGATGAGCAGAGGGTAAGTTTGGGATAGTGATGATCCATCACGTGTTCCTGAAGGAATGCCAGCTAATCCTTGGAATTATGTGGGAAATATGCATTAACATGCCAAGGTGCTTGTGGAAGCCATTCATTCATAAATCCTGGGAAAAGGCAACAGAATTCCAATTGTTTTACCTGGTAACATGCCAGTTGATATTTTAACTGGTGTAACACTAGAATTAATTTTAATAGGAATATATATTAAACTGGAATAAAATCAGACTATATTTTAATATTAATTAATTAATCTGATGCAATTTAATATTTTCCATAATTTTTGCTATAAATTGATTTAAGCATTACTGGTATTGACTCACCTGGTCCAACCTTTCCTTACAAAGCTCCCACTTGGAAGGGAAAGTGCACCAGGAAAACAGAGAAATGCTTCCTAAAGCTCCCTGGGAGCAAAACCAGGATGGGCTGTTCATTCCCAGATTCCACATGTCCAAGGAGCATTGGAGTTAATTAAAGCACCTGGAAGGAGCAAGATCTCTGGATAATTCCTTGAAATCCCTTGAAGCCCTGGGAAATGCCAACAACAAGTGCTGGGAGGAGCTGGGATTCGTTATCTTCCAGGATTAAATTCCCCCATTGATCCATGTGGGAGATAATTCCTGAATCCTGGAGCAGGATAATCCTTGAATCCCAAGCCAGTGACACCACGGCAGAGTGCAGTTTTAGGGAAGGACCGTTTTCCACAGGAAACTTTCCCAGCAAAGAGAGCTTGGGAATTGCACTTTGGCCAGGGTGCATCGTTTCCTGCCTGGAATGACACAGATTCCCGGGAATGACAGCGCTTCCAATCACCAGAATGGTTTGCAAGGATGCCCAAATGCAGGGAATGGGAAGGATCTCAAAGGATCTCATCCAATTCCATCCTGCTATGGACACCTCCCACTATCCCTGGTTGCTCCAAGCCCTATCCAACCGGGCCTTGGACACTTCCAGGGACAGCTTTGCAGGGAATTCCATTCCAGTCCCTCCCCACCTTCCCAGGAAAGGATTTTTCCTTAATATCCCATCAAACTCTGCCTCAAGTCTCCCTCCTCTCCACTTCCATGTGTTGTCCCACCATCCAAGAGGGCTTCTCTCCCCCTTCCCATTCCCATCCCAAGGAAGGAACACCAGGATCTCACCCCCCCCACAAACTTCGGAAAAGCCGAGCCCATAATGGATTTTTTTGGCCAAAAAATCCCAGCACATTTTGAATCCCAGCTTTTTTAGGGAAAATCTCCAGCCCCAACTGTGTCACACTGGGTCAACCTGAACCATCCTGAGGGCTTTGCTTGGTTTTCCCGAATTATTGAACTCTTTTGTCCCTTAATTTGGGTCAAATTTGGAATAAACAAACGCTTTTTTGGGAACAAAAGGTTTTGCTTGGGAAATGTCAAATGTTTTACCGAGTCTGCAGTGAAATGTTTTGACATTCCCTCAAAAAAAAAAAGGGAAAATCCGTGCTTTTCCTGAGCTGGAATCAATAGCTGAGTTTGACCCCAAAGTGTGAAGAGTTTCTCTTTTCTTCTGCAATTTCATGTTTTAATGGAACTGCTTTCCGTGGTCAAAGTTAAAATATCCTAACCCTCAGTGTAATTCTCCTCCAGAATCCCTGCAGGATTCCAGATGAGATCTCACCAGAATTCCCACTCCCTTGCTGTGGGATCAGCCTGGGATTGGGGGATTTCTGGGCTGCCAAAAAAAGCCCCATTGGTGACATATTTCAATCTTTTTTTCCCTCTCCCTGATTTTTTCCCTGTGCTTGACAAATGGACAAAAATCCTGGGATGAAAGAGAAGGACAGAGAGAGAGAGGGGGAAACAAGGAGAGCTTTAAGGATAACAAATGCAATAAATCTCATCAGGAAATAATCAAAGGGAATGTCCCTTGTTCCAGATGCCGGAATGTTTGGCAAATCCCATGGGAAGACAAAGGTATCCTGGACTGAGTTGCCTTCTTTGGGATACCGGGGCTTCCCAAACTGCAGAGATGGATTTGGGGCTGGAAAATCCTGCAGGCTTGGAAAGCCGGGACGCAATTCCTGGTAATTTGGGAAATTATCCTGTATCCCAATGTGTTGCCAGGTATGGGCACAGCAGGTGAGGCTGAGGATGATAATGGGTGTTTTCCTCCCCCAAATCCCCAAATTTAGCCATTTTCCCTGGAAAATCCTGCTGTGAAGGGGCATCACCATCACCCCTCCCCCCCAATCCCAGCCATCCCAGTTTCCCCAGCAAAGCCAGGAGTGTTAATTGGATTTTTCCAAAACTTCATTTTTCCTGACCATGACATCATTTCCTTGCTGCTTTCAGCAGACAGATCCAACAAATGTTTCCTATTTTTCCTCAGGATTCAATCCCAAGATGGGCTCTGGCCTTGGCAGGAATTGAAATTTATGGCATTTAGGGACATTTATTTTTATTTCCAAGGAAAGGCTGAGCTGAACAAACATTTTTCATCGGGATTTTTTTTCACTCTGTGCACTGCTTTTCCCTGCTGTAGGAATTATGAGATGTCTGCTTCCAGAGCCAAGGGAAAAAGGGAAAAAAATATCCATGCTTTTTCAGGGGGAAATGTGTACAATTAATATCACTTTACACATCTGGAATAATATCAAACATCTGCATCCCGGGGATTCCTCAGGACATAAATCCTGGAAGGGCCATAAAGAGTTGTTTAAGGACCTTGTAACAGCTTTTATTAAGGCATATTATCCAGTATTTAAGATTTGTGGGAATAAGAGCTGTGGAAGCACTGCTGGAGTTTCCTTCACCCAGGAAACAAAATTTCCCCATAAAAACTAAAAATCTGGAGCAGCTCCTTGGCCTTTTCCAATAAAGAGTGGCTACTCCGGTTTATCCAAGATGGATAAACTCTGGAAAAGCTGCTGGTGAAGGAATGTTTAAGCAGGGCTGAAAATTCTGGGCTGAAAATGCAGGAGGTGCTTTTTAATCTCAGAGAAAATACCTGGAAGTGTTCCAGGGCAGGTGGGATGGGGCTTGGAGCAACCTGGGATAGTGGAAGGTGGAACTGGATGGGATTAAAGGTCCTTTCCAACCCCAGCCTTTCTGGAATGCTGGGATTGAAACCCCTCTGCATTGGGAATTCCTATCTCCAGCCGAGGAATTTCCCTTCCCAGCCCCTCCAACCCGAGGGTGACTCTGCTCTAATCCCACCTCAGTTCCTGAGGTTCCAGACACTCAAATCCAGGTTTTACCTTCCCAGGAAAAACGATTGCTCTCCGCAATCTCCCTGTTTCCCAAAGGGTTTATTTCTCTCTTTCCTTCCTTCCAGGATTTGTCTCCCTGAAAGAGGGGGGTAGGAATTTTAGTGCCAATAAAGTTTTATATCCTTTCCCTAATATCTCTTTTTTTTACTTGGATTTTGTTTTCCAACTGTGGAGTACCTGACCCTGCATGGGTGTAAAGGATTTATTGGCAAATACTGGGGATAGGGGAAAAAATTCCCCCCTTTTGTCTCCTTGTAAAAGTTTTAATAAAATCAAATTATGGAGCATTTAGAGGGAAATTAATCTTTAACTTTACTGGGATACCAGAATATTGCCAAGCTGGCTCAGCATCTCCAGGAATCAAGGAGCATGCAGAGGAATAAATTAATTTAGCCAGGCAGGATTCCCAAATTTCCCACTGCCCAGAGGGATGGGAATGCTGGCCCCGTCCTGAGAAGGAGCCAGGAAAAGCCTGGGATGGAGACTGGGATCTGGCAGGGAAAGTCTCTGTCCCTCACCCCCTTCCCACTGTCCATGTGCCAACTATCCAGGGATCAGCATTCCCAGGAGTTGGGCTCCAGGTATCTCTTGCTCCCTGATCCTTCTCATGGTCCTGGTGGAAGACTAGCATCTCCCAAGGGTGATCCCAGCTGCCCTATGGAATCACCTTTCTTTCCCAAACATTTCATGCTGAGCAAAAGCCAGGTGAGATCCAGATAACTGTGGGACTGAGGAGCCAGAATTTCAGCTGCAGGCAGGAAAAGGTGGATAGCTGAGGGACTGCATCGTGGGGAGTAAATCCACCCAGGACAGGGAGATTTTATTCCTGTTTTAGCCCTTCTTTGATGGAGAATTCAGGGACTGGGATTCAGGGACTGGGATTCAGGAATTGCGAGGAAGCTCTGCTGCAGAGCCAGGGCTGAGAAGAGTTTCAAGTTATCCCAGAGAAAGGATCTTCCAGCCATGAGAGGAGACAGAATTCCTGTCAACAACCACATGGCAGGGGCAGAGAAGATCCAGTGGCAGCTCCTGCAGGTGGAGATAGGAGCATGGAATGGGTTGGATTGGACAGCACTTAAAGCCCATCTCATCCCAGTCTCGGCTATGCAAAGATAATCCCAGTATCCCATGGTTTTGGGACAGCAGGAATTGGGAATAACCCCTGC
Organism: Notiomystis cincta; assembly: GCA_013398075.1. Lineage (NCBI taxonomy): Eukaryota > Metazoa > Chordata > Aves > Passeriformes > Notiomystidae > Notiomystis > Notiomystis cincta. Next base: position 19,448 of record VZRX01020670.1, read on the forward strand.
CAAGCAGTGCCTGTGGGTGCTCCATCCTCCCAGCCCAAATTNGAGAAGATCCAGTGGCAGCTCCTGCAGGTGGAGATAGGAGCATGGAATGGGTTGGATTGGACAGCACTTAAAGCCCATCTCATCCCAGTCTCGGCTATGCAAAGATAATCCCAGTATCCCATGGTTTTGGGACAGCAGGAATTGGGAATAACCCCTGCCAAGCAGTGCCTGTGGGTGCTCCATCCTCCCAGCCCAAATTCCTTCAGCCATGAAAAAGGGAAAAGCTGGATCCGCCTCCTGTTTCCAATCAAAGCCTGTTTTGGTTTGGGATATTCTGGCAAAAGCCATTCCTTATTTATGGACTGCAAACAACTCGCTTGTGTTATGATCCCAAAGTCATTAGGAATCACATTGGATATTCAGATGGATTAATTCCATATATTCTGGGTATTCCATAAAAACCAGGGGGGTAGCAAAGGAGCCTGACTCCAGGCTGCCTTTGGAGATATTGGCTGCAGATAATCCAAGCTTTTTTTTATTAAAACAGAGGAGAATTTGAATAGGAATGCATTGTTTGGAATCCATTTCCATCAGGCTCCGGAAGAACTCCTGCTTGGAGATAGATGTGGTTCCACTTAACAGGCGAGGGATTAAAAAAAGCCCTGGAGTTGGGGCTAATTCCTGTCATTATGTATTTTTGGGGAGTATAAATGGATTCGGTATAATGGGGCTGATTGGGAAATGACCTGGTTGGGATGGGAAAAGGAAAGGAGCTGTTGGAAAACTGTTGGGATTCTGTGGGATGCCGAGGGGCTGCCTCAATCCAAACTCTGATTGGAAAATTGTGGTTTTTCACAGGCTGGTGTTTGATCCATTAAAAGTGGATTGGTTTCATTCCCGATGTTTTCCTTGTGTTGGAATAGCATGAAATAAGCATGTGTCGGGAATTACTCAGGATAAACACGGGAAAAAGGGAACAGGGGAGGGAAGCAGCAGCTCTAATTGGGAAAAGAAGCTGGAATAACCCAAAGTGATTCCACGTCACACCGGTGGCACTGGGAGGAGGATCCAGCCCCTGGAATGTGGAGATGGAAAATCTCAGCTTTACGAGCTCAGCCCATTCGAGGATTGTTCTGCAGGGAGCGGGCAGAATGGCTTTGTCTGGCCCGCATTTGCATTATCCTGGGGACAAGGATCCTCCAGCTTCCCTCAGAGGACTTTTCCACATTCTAATTGTTCGGAAATTGTTCATAAAATTAAGGAGCTTGGAAGTGAATGAGGGAAGCCGGGCGGAGGCGCTCCATGGAAAGAGCCACGGCCATATGGAATGAGTTAGGCTGGGAAGGCAGCAAGGAGCACAAATGAGTTCAAGAGACATCCCGATTTATTTCTGGAGAAGGGAAAGGCACTGGGAGCATAGAGAAAAGCAGGAGCTGGCTTTAGCAGGGATTTAGAAAAGGAAGGGAAGCTTGGAGTGAGGACATTTACAGGGAGAGCACCCGGAGGATGTTTTTCCAAGGATTCCTTGGTTTTATTGACTTCTGTAGTGCGGGATGATCCCTGAAGCACAGAATTACAGGGAGAATTCATCTGGAAAACGCTTTATCCACCGGTAGCATGATTTTTATCCTGCTCCTCTCCCAGCCTTTATCCAGCACCATGCCAGGCATTGGTGGGAACCCTGGAAATTCCCAGTTCACCCCAAAAACCTGAACACTGAGACTGGGACATCTCCAGCCATTCCCAGTGTCCAGGAGGCCACTTCCAATGTGGTGAGAGCTTCCAAAAAAATCCCTGCCATTCTCCCTCCTTGGAGAACAGTGGCACCGGAAAGGGTGGCAGAAAAGGAGGCGGAGATATCCCAAAATCCATGGATTGAGTCCGACTTCCCTCAGGGACCCACGATGGCTCTGTGGGGGCATCTGGCGGCCAAAAGATTCTCGAGATTTACGTGGGAGCTGCTCCTCCCTTCGCTATTCCCAAAAGGGCTTGGGAATCCTGAAGGATTGAGTGGGAATGTCCCCTCCTTGTTTTTTCACAGGATAAGCAGAATTCTAGCACGTGGGAAGGGATTTATCCCAGCCTCAGGAGAAGGCACTGCTGGAGATCCATGCCTGGGATAAGGAAGGGCTAGAATGTTTAAAGGGGGATCATGGAATCTCCAGAAAATTGGGATGCTTTTAATCCAGCTCCCTGGATTAAAGATGGAGCTGATAATGCTCCAGGCACTTCCCACTTCCGGCCTCATTCTCAAACTGGCCCATTCCCACTTAGATTCCCCACAAAGTAGAATAATTGAGGATTTTCAGCCCTTCCAGGTGAATTTGAGTGAATTCCGCTCCCTCCAAAAGTTGCCCGTGATCTCCTTGGAAGGAATCCCAAAAAAATCAAACAATGACACCTTAAGCTTTAAAATCCTTGGAATGATTTCCTCCCAAGCCTTTCTCCAAACATCTTAACCTCCTGTTGGAAATGGGAGCTGCAGTTTACTCAGGTAAATAAAGCATTTATCATGGATCTCCCAGTAAACAGATTAAAGGATTACGTTGACGACCTTTCCAAATTTTCCTATCGGGGTCCTGGATTCTCTGTGTTTGATCCTGACCCTGCTACAATGGCGGAAGGGGATTTTTTCCCATCAAATGCATCCAAAAAAAGGAGATTTTTAAGTATTTATTTGGTTTATCTTCCCTGTTCCCTCTTCACACAACATTCAGAGCACAAATGGGACTCAGCCATGAAAAATTCCTGTTAAAATTCCCAATCTGGGAAGAATGTATTTGATCTCTAATAATAAATAGAACATTAATAAAGCAGAGGAATAAATTTCCCTCCCTGTCAGGGGCATTTTGGCACTTGGTAATTTGGGTCCATAATGGCTTTCCAAATGATTAATGGGATGTGGACATGGAGAAATATTCCTTGGATTTCCAGGAGCCGGGATATTGATGTTGTGGCATTTGAAGGGCTCCATCCCAAGGCGGGATTGTCCCATTTATAACCCCTCCAGCCAGGAATGAAAGGGCTTTGATGGAAAGTATTCCTTAAATGCTCTCCTGGATGGAAAAGTAGTGTTTTCCCTTCACTTCTGGCTGCACAATTTCTCCCTGGAGCTGTTGGAATGGTGGTTTCTGGAATGGGCAGAGGAGGACTCTGGATATCAGTGGCTTGGTTTATCCCACTATTTTAGGATTTTCACCATTCCTGATTAAGTTTGGCTGCCATTCGAGTAAAGGGAGATTCCAAACAGCCAGATTCAGCTCTCGGATTATGGAGCTGTGGCTGCCCCATCCCTGGAATTCTTCAGGGCCAGGTTGGATGAGGCTTGGAGCAACCTGGGATAGTGGAAGGTGGATGGAATTCCATCCCAAACATTCCTTGGATTCTAGAATTCCCTGCCTTTTGGAAATAGCTAAAAACCCATGGACAGGGCAGGGAACAGGGATGGAAAGCCTGGAATGTTGACCTGGAGCTGCTCCATCACAAAACTAGTAGGAATATTGGGATGCAGTGGTTTGAAAGGAGCCATTCCCTCCTATCCAGGACTTCTACGAACAAATTAAACCTAAGGCATATCCCAAATTATTTGGGATAAACCAGAAGGCAAAAAAAAAGATGGGAGAAAAGGATGTCCACATTTGGATGGTGTGAAATTCCTTGGTTCACCCCAGACTACACCAGGTTGGTGCCCAGCTCCAAACTTATCCAGGATCTGCATGAAATTCCCCCAAAACCTTCCTAATCAGTGGGGTTTCCTTCAGCTCCAGAGGTTTTCCAGGTCTGAAATCCATCACTCCTGGGAATGTTTCTCCCTGATGGCTCTTTCAATATTTTGTTACCTATGGAATATATTTAGGTATAAAAATACATTTTTATTTTATAAGATAACATTTTCACTGTATAAAATAACAGGATTAAATCCTCAATGGATCTGATTTTCCATTAAAATTCCCTCTGTTTTTCTGGGTGAAATTATTCCAGCCCAAAATATTTACCAAAGAATATTTTATCCTTTAAAAGTGATTTTAAAAATAATCCTAAAAAAAATAGCTTTGAAGTGCAAAACCTGCCCTGAAAATAATCAGCTTTTACAGTGGCATTGGAAGCAGTCCCTAAATCCATGGGAGACAGCATTTTTATTGGAATTTGGATAAAAAGATGGAACGGTTTTTAATCTAGGGGAGGTTAAAGTCGCCATCTGAAGTTGGTGGTTTTTTTTTTCATATCCCTTTTTTCCCCCTCCTTTTTAAACAGATTCCACTCATTAAAAAATTCATAAATAAGGGAAGGTTGTCAGAGTCCACTCCATAAAATATTTGGGTCACCTTCCAGGGAGCTGCTGGAGCCTTTTCCAGGGTTTTTTGGGCAATATTTTACAGGGCTGTCAGCCTTATTACGGAATGATGGCCATTGGAATTCCTTCATCCATAAATTCCTCTCGCCATGGACATTTCCACCTTCATTAGGAGGAGAAGAAGGAACCACAGAGGCTTTTGATGAACTGAGGCTGAAGGGGGAAAATTCCAATGGAGCTGGGTTTGGGATGGTTTGATCCTAGATATTCCAAGCTGGAGAAGCTCAACGCCTGTGGAAATTCATTGGCCGGGTATTCCAGGGATTTTAGGCTGGACTTAAAGCCTGGGGCAGGTCAGGGTTTGGTCAGTGCTGGGGAAATGAGGGGAGCCACTCCAATTTACAGTCCCAAAATAATATTCCAGGGGGTCATATATCCATGCTCATATATCCATACATCCATGCATTTAGGATCCCATTTTGGCTTCTTGGGTCACAATACGGCATTTAAGGCCCTGACAGTAAAAAGAATGGAAAAGGAAACTTCCAAATCCACAGAATTATCCCTAAAATCCAACACTTTTTCCAGGGAGAGAAGAGCCTGAGATTTGAAGAGCTCCCAAATATAATGCAGGATATCTTGGAGAAGCTGAAATTCTGTGGGTTATTTTAATTGGCTGTGCCAAAAATAAAGTGACCTCCTGTGTTCCGGCTGTGCTCCTATTTGGCCAGAATCCCAAAACCTGGAGAATCCAACCAAGTGCCCTTCTAAAATAATTTTAAGTCCATTATTCTAGGTTTTTAAGATAATTTGGAGAAATCTGTGAGGGGAAGCCTCTGGCAGAGGATGAAAAGCTGGAGGCGGGATGGAAGAGGAGTTGTTATTGCTGGAAAATCAAGGAAAAAAAACAATGAAATTCCCACAAAAATAAGTGATGACATTTGCATCCATCACTGGGAATTCAGCCACAGAACATGTGGCTCTGCTCCAGCCCGTAGCGTGCTCAGGAAGAATGGAGTCCAGGATTGGGAAGGATGGAATCTATAGCTTGGAAAGGATGGAATCCATGGCTCGGGAAGGATGGAGACACCTTGAAGGGACCAGGAAGGAACAGGCTGAGATCCAAATCCCTGTCCTGCTCCATGGAAGGAATAAACCTGGATTAAATCTCCAGAGATGTGAGTGGTGGATGCAGAAATCCCTGGAATTGTTCCAGGACAGGCTGGATAGGGCATGGAGCAACCTGGGATAGTGGAAGCGTCCCTGCTTCCATGGACATGGAACGGGATGGTCCTGAAGGTCCTTCCAACCCAATCCCAACCCGTGCCAGTGTCTCATGGATGATGGAGAGAGATTCGTACCTAGGGAATGGGGGTTTGAGCTTGAATACATCCAGCCACTTGTCGCTAATTCCTTCCACTGGCTGTGGAGGCAGGAATTCCCGGGAAGGGGCTCTGCGGTGGGGCTGGATGAGGAGACATCATCCCTTGTCAGGGATGCCTCCCACATGGAGAGCCAACTTTCTGGAATGTTTGGATAACTCTGCAATTCCCTGCCTTGGCAACTGTTCCCGACCTAAACACCAACAGCTGGATCCCATTTCTCCAGGCTGGGAAGAGAAGAGCGAGGTTGGAAGAGGGGTGGACATGAAAGTTGGGATAAAATGAGTTGTTGGAATAGATCGGGAATCGTCCAGAGCTGAATTAAAGTCACTTAAAGCTGATTTAAGGGAGTGTCGACTTTTTTTTAGAGAAATTTTTTCCTCCTTAGAAATACTAATATGTACTGACTTAAGGAGAAACAATAGAAGTGGCTGAGCCCAGTGAGCATGTGGGTGCGGCACCTCCCTGTCTGGGGGTTTCTCAGGGAGGGACAGAGACACCGCTGGGGGTGGAGCTGGTGGGGATGGGGACACGGCCTGGTCCCGCTCGCCGGCTCGGCCTTCCGGAGCCCCGCCCTGGCCCTGCTGCTGCTGCTCTCGGCTTTCGGAGGAGGACGCGTGGGTAGCTGTGACCGGCGGAAGGGAGCTCACTCATCACCATGGTCCAGCCCAGCCTGTTTCTCCTGCCAAAACTGCTGAGGTTCGTGCCTTGTTAATACCTCGCTGAGAGAGGAACTCTTTTCACCTTGGGACCCCGAGATCCTGAGCCTGCCTTTCTCCCAGTTCTAACCAGACCGCGTGGCCACTGCCGCCTCAGCCGCTGCTGCCGCCACCCCGGCCCCGCCGTTTCTTAGGCACTGCTCCGAGTTCCAGCTGCACCAGCCTCACACCCCCATCCAACTTGCTGAGGCATCCCGGGTTTCCAGAGAGCCGTGGAGCTTCCAGCACATCTCAGCCACCACCCCGGGATCGCTGCGGTCGAGCCGCCATTGGCGTCTGCTCCCCGAGCTGCCCCACAGCGCCCCCTGCAGCCGCGGGGGAACCATCGCACCTGCCCTGCCCAGCGGAGCCACAGCGCCCCTGCCGGCCGGGACCGGAACTGCACCAAAGGGGAAGATGCCTGACACCTGAGAGCCGCTGCCAGTGGGTTCTCTGGTTCTGGTTTTGTTGTCACCGTTACAGTTATTGCCTGTTCTACCTCATACAAATACTTAGTATAGATCTGTTATTCCTATTTCCTATCTTTGCCTGAGAGCCCCTTAATTTCAAATATTACTAATTTGGAGGGAAGGGGGGTTTACATTTCTCATTCCAAGGGAGGCTCCCGCCTTTCTTGGTAAACACCTGTCCAAACCGCGACAGGGAGCCTCAGGAATATTCCTGATTTAAGGCCCTGCCTCTGGAGTAGGCTGGGATTGGATTCATCAAAGCCAAGCCCTTCCAGTCACAAAAGTCTGGGATTTGCAAAGGAGCAGGGAAAGCTGTGGGCATATTTGTAAGCACCCAGCCCAATCCAGGCCATTCTAATGATCCTGAGGGCCAGATGGAATCACTGGGAGCATTTCAGCATTCTGGGAGAAAAATATCCTATTTATTGCCTGGTTTTCCCACTCTTCCTGAAGTTTTCCCACTCCTGTGGATCCTGCAACTCCTGCTTAAGCTGCAGCTCTAAATCTCCCAGATCCCACTGGCTACTGATGGAAAGGCAATATTTTCCATTCTAATACCACAAACCCTTGGAAAAGCCATCCCTTTTATCCAGGGCATCACCAAACTACCGGGATTTTGCCCAGTCAGACTGGAATATTTGGGTGACATCCAGAGGCAAGGGATACCTTTGTATCTCCTGCACAGCCCAGGGAGCTGCCATTCCCAAGGGAAAAGACCCAGGGATGAAGTGTTGAGAGAGGGGAGGGAATTTACTTTTCCAAGGGGTTTAATTTTGTAGGGATTTAATTTTTTAGGAATAACATTTGGGTTGTGTTTTGGAAGAGGTTCCCAGAGAAGCTCTGGATGTCCCAGCCCTGGGAGTGTCCAAGGCCAGGTTGGGCAGAGCTTGGAACAACCTGGGATAGAGGAAGGTGTCAGGGTTGAAATGCGATGGCATTTAAGGTCCCTTCCAACCCAAACTACTCTGGAATTCCATGGTTCAAATACTCCAGTTTGCCACTAAATCCCTAAATTCCTGGAGGAATTCCCTCCATCTTACACCCAGAGCCCTCCATGTGCCTCACACTCCAGGAATCCACTTCCACGCACTGCTTATTCCCAAAAACTTTTTCTGTGTTTCCAGGTACTGTCTACATTGGGATCAGCCCTGGAACCATGTGTCTGGAATATTTCATTGCTCTGGCACATCTGAAAGCACTTGGTGTTCCCTAGGATTGTCCTTGGAATTGTAGCATGGGAGGGAATGGCTGTTTGGAGGGAAAGGAATCCCACTATCTGGTTTTACCCTTTGGATCCATTTTGGGAAGATGCTCCACTGTTTCCTGGGATAACTCATCTCCATGGCTGGTTGGATATGAGTATCCTTCTGGTGTAAGGTATCTGATATTCCCAGCATGGTAATTCCTGGGAATGTTGCCTTCCCATGGCTCCAGCCCACAGGATTGTGCCCTCAGATGATTTCCTGAAATCCTGGGGTATATTCCATTTTATTTTCCCAATTTGATTTATTTTGGCTCATTGTCCAGCTACCAAATAAATTTAAAATAATCCCGGGTCTCATCTTAATCTATAAGGAATCTCATCCCTGTGATGCCCAGCATCCCACAATCCACCCTCCCGGCCACTCTCCAAGGTGAGAGGCATCCCAATGGGAATTCACCCGCTCCATACTATGGATTTAAACTTCCTGAGCAGCAAATCCCTCTTTTTTCCCTATCTTCCACTGCCCCAAAAGGAATATCCCAAATCTCATCCAAAGCTGTCAGCAAAATGAACATTCCTGGTGGGATGGAAACGCCACTCCCATGATGTGTCCCAGGCAGCTCTCGATTCCCTCAATATCTCAGGAAGGTTCATTAAAGCCATCTCTGCTTTCCCCTCATCCCCGCATCTGTCTCCTGGAAAAGGGCGGGGAAAATCTGTTCCCTTTCCAGACCACACAAGTGTAAAAGGGGCTGCAAAACAACTCCCTCTGCCCTCTACCTCCATTTTAACAGCTCTCCAAGGAAAAAAGGTCAGGAGTTCATGGATGGCAGGAAAGACCTACTGGGGACTTGGCTTATCCCAGACATTCACTGCCCCGTTCCCAATTTATAACAACCTCCAACACATTGAGTTTCCCCTCCTCAGAGCTGGATGAGTTTTCCATCTGGGATGTATTTTTAGTGCCTGGAACTGTCCTCTCTTCACTCCCAACATGTGTCAGGAGCTCCACGCTCCCGGATCCCGATAATTATTTTAGTGGCTGTTTGGGAACATCGAGAAACATTGTCAGTTCAGCCCAAATTGATCCTGGTCAGTCAAATGCCTGGAATAAACTGTGGACAAATCCATGCTTTCATCACCTGCAGCCCACCGACCCCCAGGAATGGGAGTGATCTCACTGCACGTGTTGATGTGTCCCGGGAATAAATGAGCTCCTGAGCCGTGCCTCTGGAATAAACTAAAACAATCGGAATGTGCAGGAAGAAAAACATTGCCCATGGCGAGCTCCGCTCCCCCAAACCCACGGCTCGGCTGCTCTGGCCATAAATTATCCCTAATAAATCTCCTTGGATGTTTAATGCCATCGCTCTCCTGCCAAAATGGGGGATTCGGGAACGGGCTGGACGAGAGACTGAAATTCCTTGGGAATGTGGAAGCCTTTATTTGTTTTCCTTCCAAGCCTTTTAAATATCCCTGTGTTATCCCTCAAGCAGATGTCCAGTGAAAGGCTCCTGACCCATTTAAACCTCTTTTTGTTTCTGGGAATAAAGTCCAGTTTGAGGTTGGATTTGCTGGCCAGCACCTGACAAAACTCAGGAATGGGGAGCTTTAATGGCTCCGAGGTGTGACTTTTAGCCGAGGAAACGAAGATAAATTAAAGCCTAATTGAGGTCGTTAACGGCTTTCCCAGCCCACACATCTGGAGCCCAGGAGAATCCTTGGAAGAACGTTACAGTCGGCTCCTGTTGCACAGCCTGGCCATCTCCAGACTCGTTCCATGCTTTTTTTAGGAATAAAAATCCATCTTTCAGTGTCCAAAGCCAACACAAGGATGGAGATTTTGATTTTAATCCTTGGCAGATTTGCAGCTTTATAAAAATTATCCCAAATCCACCCAATAATCCCAAACTCCCCTTTCCCAAACTTCCAAGCTGCCCCAGCAAGGAAAGGACACATGAAGACACTTCCCACTCCTGAGGCTGGGAATCAATGGAAGTATAATTCCAATACATACAGGGAAGGGACTACAAATTCTGATTGAGCCCTGCTTTGTGTTTAAAACAAACCATAAATCCCAGTCCCTGGAAAACCAATGGATAAAAGCTCCTGTGTTATATCCAGGAATAAAAACATCCCTGTTTTCAAGCCAGTCATCGATCCACTCTGGAATTATCTGGTGGAATTGCTGCAGAATTTCGGGATGCTGCTGCCAACCCATCCACAACTTCACATCCATCCTCTCGAAGTTGGATTCTTGGCACAGGTGGATGAGTCCAGTCCACATCCCTAAGATTGCAAGGAAAAAGCAGAGCCTTGGAGGATGGGAAATGGGAATAAAAATCAGGGAAAGGAATAAAAGCCAGGGAAAATTACCTTTCAAAGCCTCTCCAAATGGCTTAATTAATTAATGAATTAATCAATTAATATTCCCTCATCCTTTTTACTCTCCAGTGGTTTAGGGTAGCTATGGCAAATAAATCCAGGGAAATATCCAATTCTAGGGAAGCAAAAGAGGGCAGCAAAGGATAAACAGGAGTATCTCTGACACTTGCCCAGAGTAGGAAAATTTAGGGACTTTTAGGCCAGGAAATGGAGTTTAGGATAAAATTTGGTACAAGCACAGCAGATTTGTTCCTTGGGCTTGGCTCCTCCAAAATCAACTATTGTGAAAAGGGAATACTCTTCTCCATCCTCTCTTATCTCCTCCAGCTCCAAGGACAAAACCTGGACCCTCCTATCTCCTCAGAATTTTGCCAAACTTCCAGAGCCACCAAAAAAATCCCAATCTGAGGTTTTCCAGTCCTAACAAAAACACTGGAGAAAAGACATGGATTTTCTGATTTCTCCCCCATGTTCCTGGCATGGAAAGTTATGTACTTTTGGAATCAAGTCCAGATTAGTTGTGTTGAAATGCAGCAAAATAGGGATTCATCCAAAAATGAGGGGATGGGGAAGAGCAATCCATGTCCCCTTCACTAAACAGAAGATATGGAGGGGCTGGAGCATGTCTGGGAAGGGAATGGAGCTGGGAAGGGGCTGGAGCACCAGGAGGGAGCTGGGAAAGCTCAGCCTGGAGAAAAGGAGGCTCCAGAGGGACACTCCCACTTCCCACAATCCCTGACAAGAGGGTGCAGCCAGGTGGGACTGAGATGTGCTCCCAGGGAAGGACAGGACAGGAGGGAACGGCCTCAAGTTGCTCCAGGAAAGCTTCAGGTTGGATATTGGGAAAACTCCTTAAAAAAAAGTTGTCCAGCTCTGACAGGGATTTTCCAGACATGTTTGTGGCACTTGGGGATGTGATTCCAAGATTCTCCCATCTTGTGCCATGGGAATCTGCCCAACAAATCCAGGCAAATCTCAGCTGCTTGATAATTTGGGAAGATCTCCAGGCTCCACTCCCTCATCCCACAGAATTCCTGGCTGGCTCCTTTTGGGGTTAAGGATTGTTGCTTTAGCCCTGGCAGCCCCAGAAGTTCCAAAGGCATTGTCTATATCTAAGGAAAACACAAGGCAAGCTTGGAATTCAGGCAAACACAACACTAAAAATAGCAAATCCTGGACTCCTCTCACTTCTCTTCCCATTGTTTACTCAGAGTCTCTCTAAGTTTTCCTCTCCAGTGCCACTTCCTGGGGGCTTGAAGCTATTAAAACTGGTTGTGTGTAAAAACATGACCCAATATCCAGGGATTTGACCCAAAATCCACGGATTTAACCCAAAACCCACCCCAGGAATTTGCTAAAATGGTCAAAGCTGGGATTCTGACATTCCCAGGAACACTCCAGCATGGGAATGGGTTGGATCAGTGTTTGCACTGGTCTGGGTAATTCCAGTATTCCTGGAACAGCATCCCAAGAGTCAAGGATGCTGCAGATATCCCCATGGAGCATCATGATCTTGTGTCCCTGCTCCACAGAATCCCATGGATGAACCCAGCAAATGGGGATCAATTCCCATCTCCTGGATGACTCAGGAGCACCTGATCCATCCCTGTCAGTATTCCAGGTTCCTCCACCTGCAGCTCCCAATGGAATGTGAGCCTTTGAAACAGGACACATCCTGTGCTCCCTGAAAAAAATAGGATGGAAGGAATGCGGGAATGAGATATTCCTTGGCTCTGCACTCCCATCTTTCCTCTGAACAACACCTGCTTCCCAGAAAACACAAATCCCTTGGCCATGTGCATATTTGGGATGGAAATGGATGAATATCCATCATCGTGCTCCCGGGAGACAGGGAAAAGCTCTGGCATCCTTTGGCAGCAGCATTCCACAGCTGTGCTCCCCTGGTTCCATCCCACACTGTTGGATCAGGGTCTTTCCAGCTCCATGGAAAGAGCCCTTGGAGAGGCAGCAAATGCCAGCCAGAGTCTGGGAAGTGGAATGCCAGAGGGAAAACTTGGAAGGGACCTTAGAGATCCTGTCATTCCAAACCCTGCCATGGGCAGGGACACATTCCACCATCCCAAGTTTTTCCACGCCCTGTCCCACCTTGAACTGGATGCTTCCAGGGATGGGGAATCCATAGCTTTTTCAGGGCCTCCCCACCCTCACTGGGAAGAATTCTTTCCCAATATCCAGTTTATTAGAATTAATTAATACTTAATTCCTGCTATGGAAAACCTCAGCCCTTCCCCTCCTCCTCAGTCCATCCATTGGTGCTCCCAAATTTTTACGGACAGCAGCCATGCAAAGGGATCTGCCTGGAATCCTGGGAAACCTCTCTGACAAGGAAAGATCAAAGGCTCCATTTCCCTCCGGATATTGGGCTCCACATGTCAGAGGTGAGAGAGGACAGATTTACAAGGAAAAGGATGAACTCCAGCCAATGGATTAATGCAGCACTCAATTCCAGTGAAATCCCAGAGTGTGAGCCAACACATTTGGGTTAATGCATTTGGGATGGGCTGGGGAAATTCCAGCTGCCAGAAGGAACAACCTGGGAAAACAACAGGGAATTTTGGGAACAAGATCAAAATAAGTTTAGGATGAGGCATTTTTTTTAACTGTTCCTTGGGAATTTTTATCTGCTCCAAAAGATTTTAGGGAATTTTGGGCTCTGCTCCCCATTTTTCCTGTGTTTTCATTTAAAGGGATACATCTGGAATGGTGTCCCTTGACCTCAGCATGGCCCAAGGCCAAGCACAGCCCATTTTCCACGGAAAATGTAATTTTCAAGGAAAATTTCAATTTATTTCCATCCAGATGTTTTATCCTCATTATGTCTCCTCTGTCCTTTGAGAAATTCCCTCTTTGGTCATAAAAATTCCAGGAAAATCCAACAAAACCATGCAGGATTTGTTCCCAAATACCAAGTTTTGTACCTGATGCATCCCAAACCTTTTTCCTTCTTAAGGCACTGGAATTATTTTGTCTTTCAATTCCTTTAAAAAAATCCCCAAAACTTCCCAAAATATGAGTTTTAATCCAGCCTATCCTGAGATTCAGGAAGGATCAAAAGATTAATGGATGGCCCATCCCTGAAATGTTCTAGGCCAGGTTGGAGAAACCTGGGATAGCTGAAGGTGTCCTTGCCCATGGAATGGGATAAGCTTTAAGATCCCTTCCATCCCAAACCATTCCGTGATCCCACGATTTTCCCAACTTCTCCAGCATTCCTGGGGTAAAACAACACAGCCTCCAGGTGGACATAGCATTTCAGAGGGATTTGGCATCACTATTCCTTCCACTAATGGTAGTTCTCTCCTCCATTCCCAACAACAGCATTTCCCAGGTTTCCCAGGAACCTCCAGGAATCACCAGTCAGGAATCACTGGTTATACTGGAAGAAATGATCCCCAGGAATCATCTTTAAACCCTGAAATCCTCAAGCCCCGGAAAATCCTTTTTCTGGGATTTGTGCAATTTTCCAGCAGGCAGGAGGGCAGCCTGGATTACAACTTCCATTGGAGGAAGGATAGGGATTCGACAAGGAGAAATTCTACTGATCTGGAAGCAGGGAGACAGAGCTTGTCTGTCTGTTTGGGAATGGTTTTTAGCAGGAATGCTCTAAAATAATCCCAAATCCCTGAATCCAGAAGGCATCCTCCCTCCTCCCTCCTCCCTCCCAACTTCTCATCCCAAATCCATCTTTTTCCATTCTTTATGGAGTTAAGGAGAGCTGTGCCCATCAGGAACATTTCTGGAGTGGCTGAACGTTCTGGCTTCCCACTGGATTTTGTGAAAATCGGGAGAAGGAGGAAAGCCAAGGGCTCGGCAGGTACACAACTCCAGGAATGCCGGGACTTGGGAGACTGGACTTGATTTACACCCTGCCAGGACTCATTCCAGCTCCAGGGGATCCAGGAGGAGCCGTAAATCAGGTAAAAGGCAGGCACAGCCACCCTATGGAGTCTGGCACCTAAGAATTCCAAAGGCAGGAAAAACTCCAAGCTCCCATTCCCATGCCAGGAGCTTGGAGCTCCTCTTGGAGCTGATATAAATCAGTTTTCCCTGACTTGCTCCAGAGAAAATTCCAGCTGCTGCATTGTTTGGATTTGGATTCCCCCTCCTTCTCCTTATTTTTCCAGCCGAGGCGCCTGGAATGAAAACAAAGCCCAATGTGCCATGATGGAGCTTCCAGGCATTGCTGCCAGGCAAAGGAAAAGTCCTGGGAATAACCCCCTTGGATCCCTGGCCCAGGGTGGTAGTGCAACCCCAGATTTTGTTGCAAGGCAGGGAAAAGCCCTTCCCAAATAAAGCCAGGATGGATGCATCCTTCATTCTATTTCCTTTAGCGTGGCGGAATCTCAAATCCCAAAAATCCCATGGAACCAAAGCCATGCCAAGGAAACAGGGAAAAGGGATAACCTGGATTCTCCTGTGATCCCAGATGATTTTAACTCTCTGGATTAAACACACCTGGATGCTAAAACTTGGGAAAGGGGAATTTAATGCTCAGTTTTCCGCTGGATATTCCTGTCCCCAGCTGATGGATGTGACACCCATTCCCTGTCCCGTATCTCTGATCATTCCCAGTTAGGAACAAACAAACAGTTTTGAGCTCATTTTTGGGGGGAAAGGGGGATATTTACACCTGCATAAATACAGGAATAACACCTGAAAGCAACGAAAAATCCAGCTTTTTTAGTAAGATCCAACAATTCCAGAAGAGAATCAAACAGCCTTGGAATACAGGTGGATGCCGAGGGTGGAATTTAGGGATGTGGTGGATGCCTGGAAGAAAGGGAAAATCCCATCAAATCCCAGTTTGGAGCTGTCATTCCAGCCGAAAATAAACCCCATGCCCCCTCCATTTTCCAGCCTCCATAATCATGGAAAACCAGAGGAGCTTGGGATAAACCTGTTGTAGCCGAGAAGGAAGGGAAGGAATTCCTTTTTCTCCTGAAAAAAGGGAAAAGTTTGGCTCAGGGAAATGTGGAATAAAACCAGGAATTGCTTGCCATTAACTGCAGTATTCCTCCTTTTCCCACCCCATTTTCCCTCGATTCCAACAGCAGCAGCAGAATTCCCCATTGCACACTGGGGGCACCTGAACTGGAAATTATTACCTGGAATTTGGGAATACTGGATGAGGGGAAGGAAAAACTGCCACAGCTTCCTTTGGTGGGGATTTTGGGATGTGTTCTGCATTTCCCTGATTTTCCACAGTTCCCTCTGGTCTCCATTTGGGAGATGAGGGAGCGCTCTGGAGGCACTGGGAATGGCAAATCTGGAATAGCAAATCCAGAGTGGCCAGGAAGGGGACGCACTTGGGATCTGGGGAATTTCTTTCCTTATATATCCCAAATCCTGGGAGCCTGGTCCTTAAATCCCAGCACTCCAAGGGGATGGAATGAGAATATCCAGGACAGCTGGAACCCCAAGGTTGGGATTATCCTATGGCTGGGGGTAGAACTGGGACGAACATCCAGATCCAGGATTTTGGGGCTCCTTTGGATGCTCAAGCAGAGACCATTTGGTTATTCCCAGAATTTCCACCCTAAATCCTTGGACACCTTTAGGGATGAGGACTCCAAACCCATTAGGAGTTAGGGTTTTTCCCTATCCCTCAGCTCCAGAGTGAAAAGATGCCCAGGATATTATTTCACTGTGATCCCAACGCTTGGCTGGGCTGGGCTTTTCCTTGGCTTTTTTCCTGCCTTTTTTTTTTTTTTTTTCCCAACCACTTAAAAACCCGAACAGAAAAGAATA
>VZRX01020671.1:0-39589 GCA_013398075.1 Notiomystis cincta
TGTGTCCAAACCGGCACACCAATACTGCTCTCTTCAAAAAGGTGGTAACTGTTTATAATGCAAATTTCTCCATACATGTGAAAGGTTTCTTTGGTAAAAATTTCTGTCTAAGCTAGTTTCTTAAGCACACTCTAAGATACTGCAGTGACAGGAAAAGGTACTCAGATACATTTCTTCCCCTCAAAATCTGATGGAGATGCTAGTCATTAATAAAGCATTTTGTTAGGAGAGGAATTATTCCAAGTATTTCAAGATACCTGGAAAATATAAGAGATGACGTGAACATAGAAGAGCAGTTTAGGGATTCCTGATAGAGAATATAAAGAGAGATGGAAAGTTCTTTACCTGCCTGAGAGGGAGGCTGATGGCTGAGACACAGAGTGTGCTGCCTAAGTGGAAGTCCTTCAGCTCAGAGATTGCCCATGCATGAGAGCTGTGGCAGTACCAAATAGGACGTGTTGGTACTAAAGCAGCATCTGGTGAACATTCCTGTATGTGGAATTTCACATCTCTTTGTAGCTGAGACAAGACAACTTTCAGAATTTGTATGTTAAGAATGGCTCAGAGCTCTGCATGTCTGACATTTCCCTGTTACATTATTGTGTAAGTGTTGAACTTTAATGAACCTGTTAATTCTTCCAAGCAGTTTGCCCTCAAAAGCACTATCAACCTCAACAGTAAAAATTTAGTATTCCAAAGAATACAAAGCATACTGTCCTTGTAGCCAGTTTTCAAACATCTCTCTCATACTTTTTTGTTTTCCTTCCTAGGGACCAACTGCATATGTATTAACTTTGGAACAAAGTCAGTATGTAATTTGGAATCCCAGTACTGGATGTTTTTATGGGCAGTATGATACTTTCTGCCCCTTACAAAATGTGTACTGTCTGATCAGCTGTGATAATGTAAGTGTGCCCAGTCTTGTCACATTTCTATACATGTAAGGGTTAATAACTTGATTTTTTAACCTTCAGCATAATTTGTTCATCATTGTAACCATATTTAGGCTATCATTTATTAGAAATATTGTTAGATCTTAAGTAGGTTTTTCAGCTACTATAAATACTTTAAATAAGAAAGATTCTTTTAATCAGCATTTAGGTGGATCAAGAGATCTGTTAATGTAATTTTCATTACTGAGTTTTACTTAAATATTTCCCAGAGTGGATGGCCTAAGATTACATCTGCTTAGGTGAGGACTAGTCATTCCTCAAAAATAATAGTTTGCAGTTGAAATGTGACTGAAAAATGAAAAAAAGTGTATAAAGGAGTCACCTGAGTTGGCCATCTGACACTAGGCACAGCCTGAATGGTTCCATGTGCACAACACAGAGCTGGCACCTCAGGGCACAAAAACAATGCTGATTTTCTGCCTGGCATCAAGTCCTCCATTTATTTGCAAATACATAAGTAATGCTAGTGCATGTTCATAATATTATTCACTGTGTGGCTGAAAACTCCCCAGGACAGTGGGGAGAGAGAGGAGAGATCATGAGAACTGTGCAGCTCCGGGCAGGTGAAGGAGAGGCCACAGACTGGGAGCTGAGCCTGTGCTGGGAGGGTCAGAAACCCTGGGAACTGTCCTGCCAGCAGCATTCCCTGACTTGGCTCCTTCCAAGCCAGACCTCACAGGTTCTGGAGACACAAACAGGGACATAATAACAAAGTAGGAAGATGTGTGAAAGTCTGAAAACGAGGAAATAGAAGGCAAACTTAAAAAATGAGTCTTAGGGGTTTTATGAATGGAAGCTGGAAGTTGAGTTTAAAAGTTTGCTCCTGTTTTTTGGAATGCCATGCATTGTGAGGTTTGTTTTGTTATTTACTCTCCTGTGTTCTATTCTAAACACAGATCCTGACTTTAGATTAGAAATTAACAAAATTGCTACAGGAGATTAACACTATATAGTATTTTATTGCTATATAGGTGGAATGTGTTCCATAGGTGTGATTACATGCTGAAGGCTAAACCAAATTTGCTTTCCTATAGATTTGGTTTAATATGCAAGAATATGATTTGCCAGGAAGGATAAATTTTGATATCAGCAAACCAAAACTTTGGAAGCCTTTCTTTTCAAGAAGTTTGCCATTCCCTGGGCTCCGCAGCATTCAGGTATTGATGGATCTATTGCCAGCTCAGTAAGATGGGTTGAGACATCACAGACTTTGTATAAAGAAGCAGATACTAAGTTCTTTGGACTTCTTGGTTAAGTATATTTGTGTCATAGCATTGGTTTTTAAATTGATTTCACAGTTATTCTTTTAAAAAAATGAAAGCAGGAACACTGCAAAAAGTTGATTTTATATAGAATTAATGCTTTTGCCCTCTAACTCTCTACATAAGATCTCAGGGCAACAGTGAAGTAAATCGGACAAATCTTTAGATATGTTTGTGTTAAAGTAGTAGCTCAGTCTTGTAAGGAAAATGTCAACTTTTGTCTCATGGCTAAGAAGGCATTTTTTCAAGATGTATGAACATGCTTGGTAAAAACACAGAAATTTCTGTAGTTATCAAAGATGTAAGCAGGTGAAATTTACTGGGGGCAGAACTACCCAGAATTACACACAAATATCTAGTTAAATTTTTATCATGTCTCTGTTAAAGAATAGATTATTTTAGCATAATTGTGAACTGCTGTGAGCATCAAGGCAGAAACTCCTGATGTTATATTGTTACATGTTTAGAAGAGATTGCACATTTTAATATTTGTTTTATTTATTGCTAGCCTGAAGAACTTACTTACGAGCATTCAGATAAGGCTGCTGCACTGGAACTACAGAGCAGGTAATGCTACCTCCAGAACAAGTGCCATCAGTGCTGACACCAGAGCATTCCTAGGTATTCATGCCTAGGTCCTAAAAACCTGCTTTGAATGCCAGGAGGCCTAAAAAATCAGAAGCTGTTGTTTCAGGTCCTTTTAAAATTCTCTTTCTTCAGTAGAGATTGCCAGGCAGGAAGAACTATTCAATCATTGCTCTACCATTTCACAAAGAACAAAGTGCTGTGGGAGGATGAGAGGAGAGGATGTAAACTAAAAAGGGGTGTAAGCCCATGGCCTTCCATGCAGGCACCAACAATGCAGACGTTACTATGCAGCTACGTTGGCTTTTCTGCACTTCTAGTGTGCAGTGAGTTTAACTGAGGTCATGTGTGGTTCTCAGAATCTGTACTGTCTGCCAAGGGAGATTAGTTCAGATGTTCAGTACTAGAATTGTAATAATCAGTCTGTCTTATTGCAGGATTGAAAAAATATTAAAAGATAAGATTATGGAATGGAGACCAACACGGCCAACACGCTGGAACAGATACTGCACCTCCACCCTCCGTAACTTTCTGCCACTGCTGGAACAAAACCAAGGCAGAGATGTAGAAGATGACCATCAGGCAGAGCTGCAAAAACAGCTGGGAGATTACAGGGTACACTTGTGAACATAAATGGCTTGTGCATAGAAGCCAAGTTAAATCCCTAGGATTTAGTATCACCTCTCTATGCTATAGAAGAGTGTCCTAGGCTAGTTATTTCTTCTACTACCAAAATTCATGAGAGATTTTATACCAAAGATAAACCATTATAGTATTTATAGAGTGAAGGAGTGATGATCTGGTTTATTTCATTTGTAATGTTGAAGATAAAAGTTTCCACTGACCATCAGAATAGGAAGTTAACTGGGTGCATTATTGCTGCACAACAGCCACTACTGCCAGTACATAAACACGAGTGCAGTCTCCCAGCACCAGCTGCTGTGGGGTGATTGGTGCAGCAGCTCTCAGGCTCAGTAGGAACCTGCTAGTGGTGCTGAGGAGTGCTACACACAATCTACTTACAGGTGCAGAAGTCCACACAACGTGCTTTTCTTCAGTTTTCTAGACTTTGCTTCACTCTCTGAAAACAGAAAATTGACTGATGTGTTCACTGCAGCCACTGGTGTGCCTGTGCATTCTTCCTCCAGGCTGTTGGAAGGGCTTTCTGCTTTCCACATGGAACACCTGTGACAGTACTGGCAGCTCTGGCCAGCTCCAAAATGAGTTGAGGTTTCAGTCCCTGTTGAGCAGGAGACATTTGCTCAAATCCCAAGCCAGGAGAACAGTAATTTAAAACCAGCCACAAGGCAAAAAACCAATGAAGTTCTGCTGTATGTGTTCATTAATATAACTTTATTCTAGAGGATTTTAGAGAACTTCACTTTGAACTTAAACCAAATTAAAGAGGAAAAGTTTGCCTGGAGTATGTGAAAAAGGGAGGTGTTATCAAAATACAAACATAGATTCTTCTATTGCAGCACCTCAGGCTGGCAATAGAGAAGAGAATCTGTTATACTCAGCATTTTTTTAAACTATGTATTTATTCAAATGCCTTCATCTTTTTCTTACTTGACTTTTTCTCTTTCTTTCTTCCAGGTCTCTGGATTTCCCATTCATATGCCATATTCTGAAGTGAGACCTTTAATAGAGGCTGTACACAGCACAAGAGTTCACACCATTGATGTTTCCAATGTTGAATTTGCTCTGGCTGTGTATATTCATCCTTATCCCCAGAATGTTCTCTCTATATGGATTTACGTTGCTTCCCTTGTGCGAAATAGGTAGTACAGAGCAGTCAGAATACTGCACAGAATTTGTTTATATAGGTGTAAATATAAGGTTTTTCTCACTGCTGAACTATTGCAAATATTTTAAAAAGCAAATGAGAACATGATTTTTAGTAGCTTTATTTGCCCTAAACCCACTGAAGATACTAATTACTGCTAAGGAGGAGACTGACAGCATAAATTTCCAGTACTAACAGGTGATTTTTATATAGTCTTTTATAGCTCCCTGTGGGACCTCACACTCTTAAAGCACTACACATGCCCACATGTAAGTGACAGTGCAGTGTAAAATGTTTCCTTGGCATCCCTTCAAGAGTGTTTTTAGCTAGTCAGTTTATTTACATTCTTCTTCTTCAAAGACACTTGTAAATAAAAAATTTTCCTGTACCTCAGTTCCTGAATTTTTAGCTATGAATAAATTTCATAGACCTAAGAGCCATCAGTGAAGGCCATACTTCAATTTTTAAGAGGCTGTTTCATATCCTGCTCTGTATTTTATGTCTGTATAATGCCAGCACCATTTAGAGGTGTAAGACATTTTCTTAAGAATTTAAAGATGAAGTATTTAATAAATATTTATACCAAACCTTAAGCAGAAGCTCATTCCTTTTATATAAGAATTTGATTAAATTGCTTTAGGAATATGAAATCCTAGTCTGCAGCAAACTTGCAAGGAAAAGATTATCAAAACAATAGTAAACTAGAAATCAAATTCACTTACTAGTATGGAAATAGTTGTGCTATTAATACTGATACAAATACATATCCTTTTCCTGCTGTTATCTCACTAATCAAACTCTTCCATGTAAAAATGACAGTGGGTTGAGCTTAGGAAGAGCATTCAGCAGGACCCTGAACTTGGCTTTTGTTGAATTTCAGATGGTTCCTTCCTGCCCATCTCTCCAACCTGCCCAGGTCCTTCTCAAGGGCTGCCCAGCACTCAGAGGGATCAGCCCAAAGCTCCTCCAGCTTTGTGTTGTCAGTGAACTTGCTGAGGAGGCATCTGGACCTTCATCCCAGTCACTGATGAAGAAGTTAAACAATCCTAGAACCAGTATTGAACCCTGGGGGACACCACTCATGACAGGCCTCCAACCAGCCCCCGTGCCCCTGATTACAGCTCTCTGGGATCTGCTGCTCAGCCAGTTCTCAATTCACCTCCCTGTCCACTCATCCAGTCCACAATTCCTGACCCTATGAGAATGTTGTGGGAGACAGTGCTGAAAGCCTTGCTGAAGTTGGGGTTGACAGTCCACTGCTCTGTCCTCATGCAGCCAGGCTGTTGTTTCATCAGAGGGAAACTGGGTTGCTCAAACAGTGAATCCATGCTGACTATGCCTGATCACCTTCTTGTCGTCCCTGCAAACAGAGATGGCCTCCAGAATGAGACCCTCCATTACCTTTCTAGGGATAGAGGTGGGGCTGACTGGACAGTAGTCCCTTGGGTCCTCCTTTAAAGACCAGGGTGACTTTGCTTTCTTGCAGTCCTCAGCCACCTCTCTTGATCTCCACAGCTTTCAGAGATGATCATGAGTGGCCTCTCTACAGTGTCTGCCAGCTCTCAGCACTCCAGGGCCACTGAGAGTCAGGGGTTGCTGCCAGAGGTGCCCTCCCTTCTTAATGGCCCCACGAGAAGGTCCACTGTCAGCACACGATGCTTTGCTGAACACTGATGACATCTCCCAGGTTTAGTGCACAGTGGATCTGCAGCTCACTCCATCCTCAGCTGTGTCTACACTCACCAGTGTTTTCCTTACCTTACTCTTCAGTTTAGCATGAGCCAGATGGTGGCAAAACCTGCAGTTTTTTGTAACCTCCAGCTCTGCCTGCACACCGACTTCCCAGACAAGAAGAATCCTGAAAGCTACTCTGTCACCATGACTGTTGTTCTAAATAAATACTACTCAAAAGAATTTATCCAATTAGGAAAAGTAAAAACTACTAGCTTGTGCTGTCAGTCCCAAAAATTAGGCAGGATAGGAGAAAAAAACCAGCCTTCAACTGTGGCACTCATGAGCAGGTGGCCATTGACATTTCCAGCCTGCCATGGGCTACAGCACTCATCCCTCACACAGTGGGCTCTCCCCCACACCACCACACACACACTCCTAACTACTCATCTCTCCTAGCACACGTTTCACTTAGCACATTTTCTGCTCCTTGCCAGTTGCTACTGTCCAGAGAGGAATCTTTTTAACTATCAAAGCAAGTGGGAAAATGTATTGCTGTCTTTCACAGAGTCCAGATTAATGAAAACTGATTTCCTTGGAAGTTGTTTCAAAAATGCAACTTGGCACAGTCATGGGAACCATAAAACCAAGCCAAAATCTCACATATACTGCACAGTTCACAGCTCTGCAACCACCACAACACCCACCCACCTGCTCAACCTCTGCAGCCTGCTGGCATGGCACTTTACACCTTAAAAGCATAGATATTCAACTGCTGCATACATTTTTTTATTGGTGGGAATGTTTTATTTGAGTATGTCTTCAAGCCCAAATACAAAACCAAATGCAAAAGGAAGGTGGCAATTTTCCTAATTTTGCAATATAAAGAACAACTTCAGGATGAGAGGAAAGGGGAAGAAACCAGGCTCCTAAAGATGTATAATTGTTACCCAAATGCAAACCATAAAATTCAGATTCTCTGCGGAGTTTTATATTGTACTTACGGATTCAAAATTAAAAAAAGAAAGTCACCTAACACAAAAAAATTCAGTAAAGTATATTTAAGTGCCGAAACTGGAATAAAGTGGCATTAAAAAAGAATCTGAAGATTTTCCCATCTTCCCCAAATTATGCAAAATAAAACCCAACACCCTTCAAGCCAAATGAGGTTGTGAGATTGTTACAACACTGTACAGTACACTCATAATTAAGATTTTGAAGTTGTGGGCAGGGTCAGGCTAGTATAACAAGTCTCACTCCAAGGATTGTTAACACAAGATGCAAACTGTAAGTAAAGTGCATGAGAGGAAGCCTGCTCAGCTAAATGAAGTAGACCCAGAGATCAGGAGTCACTCGCCAGAGCGGCAGCAGGCCCGAAAACCACACTGCAAATTCTGGCATCCACTGGCGGTTTCAGCATGAGGACCTGCACAAAAACAAAAGAAACGTGAAAAGAAGAAAAGGCCACTTATTTAGAGTCACAACTCTCATAACCTGGTGATTCAGAATATGTCTCATTTTTTTTACAGTGCACTACACTTCATTCAGCACCGCAAAGTCCAAAATGCTGCCAGTGTAAAAACCTCACATTGAACAGGTATTTTTCAAGAGATTTTTGCTCCACAGCTTAGTCCCGTGAAGATAACACATCTGAAATTACACCTAAGTACTATGAGCAACAAGAAATGAGCAACTTTAAGCAAGTTGTCACAGTCAGCTTCAGAACTGAGTGTTTTTGACAACGCATTTTTAATTCCCATTTTTCAAATTCATATTATGATATCATGGCATTACCAAAGAAACCATAACCTCCAAAACTATGTCTGTGATAACAGAAACAGTATTTTAGTCTGGAAGTTTTTCTTTCCTCAGGAACACTTCATGGTTGGCCAGACTCTCACATACTCTTGACTGGAAATTCAAAAGCTAAAGAGAGAATCTCCTTAGTGTCACTGCAGTCATCAGAAGCTGTAAGGCTAAAAATGAGCCATTCAGGAAGAAAGAACAACACAGACAGTACAAACCAACATTGCAATTCTACCCACCTCCACTTACCTTCACTTACCCCTCTCATTTAAAATGTTAAAGTGACCATGAGATAAGAAATTACTGTATTTATTAAAAAAGGATTTTATTTCCTGCAGCCATGTGCCTGCTTTGAGACCCATTTACACTCAGGCTGGCTGAACTCTGGCACCCAACAAAAACTGGAAGTGGGTTGCTGAGCCAACTCAAACAAGCTGGTAAAGACCTAACCAGGACACCACAGATTTTCCCCATTTGTATGAGAAACAAATCAACAAATATCTCAAGTGTTTTTAATGTATTTAGAAATTCTAACAAAATCGTATCATTAACTAGGGCACCATGCCATATCTGGCTTTTTTTACTTCCTTCAACAGTAAAGTCATAATTTAATTAATTTCCAAGAATTTGGTGTCTTAAAACCAGCTTCCTACTTCATGCCACACACCAATAAGCAATACTCTATACTGTAAATAAGTTAAGATGCATGAGACTGCATAAAACAAACCTGAAACTAAAATGGACAACAGTTACAGTACAGTGAACCTTTCATTGGTCAAAACCTCATTTTCCTTTTCAAATCCTTTTATTCACCTGAACTAAATTTTGATCCTCCACGTCACTTACGAGCTAGAGTTTGAAAGCTTCTTCTTGAGTCCTTTAGAAAGGAGACTCGGTGCTTCTGAACAGCTGGTTCAGCAGAGCATGTTCTGTGCAGCAGCATTTCCAAGTCGTAGCTGACCTTCCCAGCATTGCCACAGCTACGCAGCACAGCAGTGACTGTGAAGCAACTGGCGCATTTCTAGCAAAATGCTTGTTGACAAAACGTACAGAACCACAACATCCCAAGCAACGGAATAGTCAGTACAATTCAATGTTGGTTTCCATCCTTTTCTTGCTCATTTTAACAATGTTATTCCTCATGCTCCTAACTGGAACATACAAACTTCTAGGTCTGACCATTGCTCCATCTAACACTACTTTCACCACTGGCAACAGCAAGTAGTGTCTAAGGACGTGAGATAAGCCTATCATGCACACCCTTTGTGCTCTTCCAGCAACCCTAAGTGTTGCAGCAGGGACACTGAACTCCATTTCCTTCAGTATTGTTTATGCCTCAGTTGTGCATGCAGTTTTTTAATCTCTTTTTAAACCTCCTTTCACAATTCCCCACAGAATCAAGTTCCAGAAGTTCACTACACTGTGCATCTGCTTTAAAATCACCTACCAGCTTCACCCAGTGCCCCTGAGCTCTAACACTGCACAAGTTGGAGAATTACCACTGCACATTCAGCTCATCTACTGCTTTCCCAGTTCTGTAAACAGTCATGCCCCCTTCTCAGCCATCTCATTGCCAGAGTGAAACATTCCAGCCTTTTGAGTGTTCAGTTCCCTAACTTTTTGGTAGGTCTCTTCTGTAACTCCAGCACATACTCTCCTCAGGAGGGGGAGACCAAACCCGCATGCAGTGCTCGACATGTGAGTGCCCCAAGGCTTCCAGGACCATGCACAGCACCCTCTATCTTGCTCTCACCACCCTCAAGCCATTGGTGGCTTTTTTGGCTGCTGCTGCAAACAGGAAAGATCTCAGAATTAGCACCAACAGCTCTCTGAAATCATTATCTCCACAATGCAACTGCCAGCTCTGAATTCGGTTTCATGCAATCCCAGTTTGATTATTCCCAGCCACTCAGACCTTCAACCACACATTAACAGTTACAGTGAAGCTTCTTAGATGTTCTTCTGGAAATCATCAGCATCAGTATCATTACTTGAAGACACACAGTACCATTCAAAAACTTGGAAATTACTGTGTGCATTTCTTACAGCACAACACAAGGGAAATGCTGAGTAAGACTGATCTCACCACAGAACTCTTGGGAGGGGAACAGGGAGAAAGTTGTCACCTCCCAGGTTCCTCTCCTAAACAGTGACCATTAAGCCCTTCCCTTTCTTCCTGTCCTTTAGTTAGCTTTCAGGTTTTAAATTTAAACCATTCTTACAGCAACTTAAGATCTGAAAAACTTGGATACTTCTAAGCAAATGGGACCATCTGAAAAGCTTGTATGTTCATTTCCCAATTGATTAGGCACTGACTTACAAATGACACTAAGCATATCACAGTGAAATTTCACCCTTCTTCCTACACTGCATTTCTTTCCCACGTCTAATCCTCATATCATCACTTTCTTTTATAGCCTGTGATAAAGAATTCTGATAAAATTAAATACTCAGAGTTCAACCACATCTTATGAAATCTGCCCTCCCCGTACTCTTTCTCAGCATATACAGGCAATTCCCATAATTTGGAGGGTATTTTATACTCTTATTATAACAAGGTAGTAAGCATCATTAATGGTTGTTTTAACAGACTATGTGGGTTTGAGTTATTTATGGTTTGACATGCCAGTTGATCTCCTCCATCGTAAGTCATTTATCTCCTGTATAAAATCCCCAGTGCTTCTTAGCTTGTTCTTTTTTACATTTGATACAGACAGCAAAATTCAAATGCCCTTGCTTTTGATGGCCACAGACACTGGGTTTGTTTCCCTGGCTTTATTTACTACCACTGACCTTTGGCTACATCTCTTTGGCTTTGTAACCTCTGACTTCCCCAGTTTTGCTACTGACCTCATTTGGACTAGACCTTGGTTTTGAATTCTCTCTGAGTTCAAATGGCCTCTTTAATCTTGCCAAAAGAGCACTGTCTTCTGTTTCCTTTGGACTCTGTATGTGAGGTCTCCAGTTCCTCTCACCTCACTGGTGCATTAGGTTAAGCAATATGGTAACTGCATGTATTCCTTTCATACTGTCCAGCGTGACGGTCATTCCAACCTAACAGTGCAGATGAATCACTCCCATAGAACCACAGAATGGGCTGGGTTGGAAGGGACCTTTAAAGGTCATCTAGTTCCAACCCCCTTGCAATAATCAGGGACATCTTCAACTGGATCAGGTTGCTCAGAAACGCCTTTCAGCCTGACCCCAAATGTGTCCAGGGATGAGTCTTGCACCACCTTTCTGAGAACATGTTCTACTATCTCCCATCTTCACTTTGCCCATTATGGCTTTCAGCACAGCCCAGTTAGCAATGCACTGAGTACCTAGGAGGACACTGCTCCATGCAGCAATTTCATACACTGCACATGTTGAGGATCAGCTGATGATTTTGAATGAACCTTGACAATTTTGATGGGCAGCTATAGCAAGAAAGCACTGGCTGTTTGCAGTGTCAGGTTCTAGCTCATGTAATAGAACATCTTGACAGGGATGAGCCAGATACACTGCTGGACTTAACAAGGAGCCCAAAATGTAGTCTTTTAAAATAACATGTGATGGAAGTGTGGGGAAGGAACAGCACATGCAGTGGATCATAAAGACAAGCATATTTCACAATATGACTCTGACTGTGAAGGCTTAGTAAGTGCTAGCAGTGAAGTGCTAAATTAAATGTGGTTTGGGTTCACCTGGGAAAGCAAAGTTAACCAGATTCTCATCTAACCTGCCACAGTCTGCATTACTGGTTTAGTTACTTCTAAACTGGATTACTGTAATGCTCTTTACATGCACATGAGATTACTCAGATGCTTAGGGGACTCAGAATAGAGGTGAGGTCTGTTTACTTGCAGTGAACATATAAACATGTTTGGTAATTTAAGACAGGAGCAGAGCTATTTGATTACTCCATTTTGTTACATGTACTAGCAGAACAAAACTTAGTCAAAATTCCCTAGAAAGAAGTTTGGCATTCCACTCCACCAAGAATACATGACAACACAGACCAAGACCATGGTAAAAGAACTGTTCCTGCCATGGCAATTCCTGCCACCACCATATCATATCCTTTGAGAGGTTTGTGAGTACATTGGCAATCTATAGAATTTAGGCTGAGACCTAACTCTTAGAACACTGTGTTCCCACATAAGTCTGCATGCAGTAGTGCATACACCTTAAATTGCAAAGTCTTGGCTGGCCTGCTGAAAGACAGATCAACTATGACCAGTGACATTCTAAATGCCAGAAGAGTGAATCATTAGAATTAAACTTTATTTCATTAATGCCCTATTTCTTTAATTACAGCACCTGAGGACTACATAATTAAAAAAAAAACCCTCTAGAAACTGAATCATACTTAAATGCTGCAAAGAGCTACTGCTGCAGAAATTAGGGAGGCCCAGTTTTCTAATGCCAAAGCTGAAAGCACACTCCAGGCTTTGAAACAGAGAAAAGAGTCAGAAGAATGGACACAGCTGGACAAAACAGCCTTAGGAAAATAAGAACTCAGTGGCAAGATGTAACTCAAACATTAAACTCTTCTTGCTGAGTTCAGTCTGTTCCACAACCAAATTTGTTTTAGACAAATGAAATCAGCCATTGGAAGAGATGTACATTGACAGATTTGTTTTCAGCTGCAGCTGAGGGTTATCTAACTCCAAGTCTCCACTGTGAAAAACACAAGAGATCCTTAACATTATTATGCAAATCAAAAACTGAAGTCAAACTAACAGTAAACAAACAAAACAGATCTGGAAGTGTGTGCAAATTCATGGTTTCTGGTTGTAAAAACTGTACCATTTACTGGTGTGCAACAGCAGCCAGACTCAGACCCAACTATCTCACCACAGCTGCTTCACCTTTCTAGTCTTGCTCTACTAAAAAGGTACAACAGCACCTGCTGAAAATACAAAAATTGCTACCAATGTGCCTACCAAACATGTGCATTAAGTCCTCCACAAAGAAATGTGAGTGAAGCTGGGTTGTGTGTAAGGGGTCCCATCAGGCTTAGTGTTTATAGGAAAAAAAAAATCCGAAAATACACTGCAGGTAAAAGTAAAGCCCTTATTCATCAGCAGATGATAAAGCTGTATCTTTATTATTCATAGATGGCTAAAGTCCATGCTGTTGGCTCCATTTTTTTTCTGCAAGACCGACAGGTTTTCCAACCTCTGATCCCAGAACACACCTCCTTCCCTGAAAACAATCACTGATAAGCTGGTGGGCAAAGAAAATTATGAAATTATTCTGTACATGCTTACAGATCAGTAAACTTTGTGCAGCAGTTAGTAATACAATCTATAAATGTGCAAAAAACCAAACAGCTTCAGATATGGATTGATTTAAATGAAACACCTATTGCTTTTCCTATTACTTCAGAAATGCCAAATGATACAGAAACAGCTGTTGTAGGAATCCTGCTGCCCACAGAATGGAGAAAGGCATCAGTGTCACACTGAACAGCCCTGTCACAATGAAGTTTGATTGAAAATACAGGGAACAAACCCCAGATAAAACTGCAGGGGGTTCATTTATAAAGGCTATTTTCCATAAAGCCATAGACTTGTGAGATGACATTATTTTTCAACAGATGTAAGAAGTCAGACCGTTACGGCCTCACTGTCCTGTGCATTTCTCTCTACAGGAGTAACTGTTGATCCAAAGGCATGCACAAGGCTTTAGAGAACCAAGCAGAGCTTTACAGGCTCACAGATTCCAGCAGGCAGTAAAAGGAAGGAAATAAACAGGAAGAGGATCAGACAACTTTACAGAATAATTCAAAAATACTCTGTTTAAATTTAAGTAATTTCTTGAGGATACGATGAAACAGCCAAGCTTTAAAGCGGTGGACTCAAACAGATTTGGGCATTGTAAACTAATACAATGACATTATGGAGTATTTTATAGGGATAAGATGAAAAACAGAAATGTCTGAGGACAAATTATGTCTGATATTACTGACAGAAGTATAGACAGAGGAAAAGTAGCGAGCAATCAGACGTAAAAGGAAAAGGCTTCCAACTGGTCTTTGAAGACATCTTTAAACTCAACATAATGCAGGAAAGAGAGTCAGTGAAGGATTTTAAAAAAAGAACCTTGACATTTTCAGGTGAAAATTAAAGACAACAGAAAATAGATTTTTAAATGCTGTAGTCTAGACAGAATGCAAGGAACTAACAAAAAGTGTCTCGAAAGAAAAGAAAGCCGTCAGTGCCAGAAAAGTGCATAAAGTGCAAAAAATATGGAAACAAAAAATGATTTAATACTTTCACTTCTACTATTACAAACCAATCCAAGGGCATCATCTTGTATCAATTTCAATGGATTGAATACTCAAATTATCAGTACAGATTTACTTGCAGTACCAAAGCTCTGGCATCTGATACCCAGGCTGGGGTTGCATCTCAATACAGACGCAAATTACTGAGCCGGACACCACGAAGTACCAAGTGATACACAATTTTGGTTTACACAGAATTGGCTTGTACAGTCCTGTGAACTCAGTTATTATCCTCTGTTTCTCTTGCCTTCTGGTGCACTTACCTGTTTTAAATTCACACATGGAATACAAGTCACAACATGGTTCCCATCTCTAATGCTAGGAATGCTTACTGGACTTATAGACTGAATTCCAGTATGGCAAACACTGAAAAACCTTGCACCATGAACAGCTTTTATGCATTTATCCAGATCCTTCTCCAGCTTAGATCCATCCCTAAGTTACTGACTCAAGCAAAACTAGAAAGAAAAACTGAATTACATTTTCCATAAGGATAGGTGATGGCAGAATCAAAAATATCCTATACCAAAACTAGTGCAATATGGGAGGTTTGCATGGCAAAACATACATCGTTGGTTTCCCAAAAATCCCTGCTTTGGTACCAACCTAATGAAGCCTCTGTCTGAGGGTATGACCATACAGAAAACGTACAACTGCATGGTTTACAGTGGAAATATGGACAGGGGAAGCATGTAGTAGCAGCTATATGGAGACTTACTTTCTACCCCGGTAGTTATTCTAAACTAAGTTAAGAGATACAGGCACTAAAAATGCTTTCCCTACATAATACAGAACTGTACTAGTGTCACACCAAAAAAAATAACAAAAATGAGGAAAAACTGATCTAACAGCTATAATATTGTAATTAATCTGTGAAACTCAGTGCTACACAGACATTAAAAAAAGGTGGGGTTTTGGTGGTTTTTTCTTTTAAGAAGTCCCTTACACCAGACATCACTCCCCAAAAAAGCACCACATCTTCACAGAAAGACATTACCGTTAATGTTGTCACAGTAGTAAAAGTGTTCATCCTTTAGAGAGGGGCATGCAGAAACCAGCTCCTGCAGGCCTGCACCAGTTACAGTGAGACACCCCGAGAGGTTCAGGTGTTCCAAATGTGGCAGTCCTCCTCCCAGAGTCAATGCCCTGTGGACACACAGAAGAGACACGTTAGGAGCCTGCATGGCACTGCCTCACCCACCACTGACCTGCAGCACCTGGGCACTGCCTCACCCACCACTGACCTGCTGCACACCTGGGCACTGCCTCACCCACCAGTGACCTGCTGCACACCTGGGCACTGCCTCACCCACCACTGACCTGCTGCACCTGGGCACTGCCTCACCCACCAGTGACCTGCTGCACACCTGGGCACTGCCTCACCCACCAGTGACCTGCTGCACACCTGGGCACTGCCTCACCCACCAGTGACCTGCTGCACAATTAACACCTCTAATGAACCACAGAGTTTTAAACATGGGAGTTCTATACTCTCTTTTAATAGGGGATCACCCCTGAAGCAGCACAACAGACCTGAAAAATGAACAGATTCCTACATAAACTATCAGTTCCTGTAGACAGACTTTATCAGGAAATCACTTTTTTATGGATGACACCAGAGATGACCAACTATTTCAAAGAACTACAAAGCCATTCTTCAAAATACCAATGACTTTGGCAGCTCTTCCAGGGTGATACATATTCCTCATCTCACACTAAAACATGATACTCCCAAGTGTGGTGCATTATGCTTCCCAAAGTTTGACCCTTTTTATTGTTAAACTTATTTTTGAATGCAAATTCCTGTTTTCCTAGGACTGACAGCAGAGCTTCTCTCTGCCAACACACCATCTTATTATTCAACTGTAATTCTCTAGCTTTCTTCTGAGTGCAAGAGAATCTGGCTGCTGATGCACATGGATGCACCACACCTGAGCAATTCCTGCATTGTGACCCTGCTCTCTTCTCTGCGAGCTCACAGAGCAGCCAGCCCGAGTTCAGGCAGAAACAAGCTGACTCACCTGAAAAAAACCACTAGGCCTGAATCACCAAACTGCAGAGTCAAACCAGGACATAAAACTGAGGATGCCTTCAGAGCATCCCTGTACAAGTTTCTGCTGTCAGCAGGCAGAAGTAGAACTGCTGGCCACTACACCAGCTATCAGGTAACAACTTCTATGAAACAAATTAACTGGAATGTTTTTGTCTTAGGGGGCTTCACTCTCTTTCCTCAGGGACTCTAAGTATTCTTGTGACTATAAGAAGCACTTGTTGCAACACACTCTCAGCTCCTAAATACTTTTACCCAAAAAGCACCAATGGGAAACCAGGAATGCAATTAAACCCTTGCCATGATTCAGTGACCAAATCTCCCTTTGCTCCCACATTACTGAGTCATGAAAAACCAGATCAGTAAAATACACACAACACAACCTAATTAGCACCTAAAAAAATTCTTCAGGACAAGTCCACTGCAACACTCGCCAGTGCCAAGAACAAAGGGACAGCCACTGCCCAGGTCCCAAACCTGTGCCCTGGTCCTGGGCACACTACTGCTGGTACAGGCCAGGTGCCACTTGGGCACACACTGGTTTGTGCTCAGTCACTGTCAAACAGCACCTCCAGGTCCTTTTCCACTGGGCAGCTTTCCAGTCACTCTGTCCCCAGCCTGTAGCACTGCCTGGGGCTGTTGTGACCCAAGGGCAGGACCTGGCACTTCATCCCATTGAACAGACAATTGGCCCCAGCCCATTGATTCAGCCTCTCCATGAATTATGTCCTTATCCAGACAGGTTAATCAAGATATTACTCTGTTTTTACAAAGTTTCAAGCATACTGGCAGGCATAATGAAATAATTGGTGAATCAACACTGTTTCTTAACAAGAAATCACTAAAGATCAAATCTAAAAGCACTAATACTGTCTAGAACAACAAATTTACAAAAATACTTGACTTCAGAAGATAGATATAAAAGATTTTATTGTTATCTCCAAAAGAAAACCTGGAAAAAGTTTTCAAGTCTAGTACTGTAACTATTTAAGAAGCAAAGACCACTTAAAACTTACCACAGTTTCTTCAATAAAAATGTTTCTACTGAAATGAGGCAGATTCATCCCAGAATGGCCCAACAAATAAAATGAGAAAAACATCCTGCAGCAACATAGTCTGAAAATATCTCCTCACCTGAGAGCACGGTCTGTTATCTGGTAACAGCCTGACAGACTGAGAAACTGAAGAACTCGTGCAGTCTCTTCATCTGTTTTCTCACTCCCAGAGTATGCAGAGTCTCTTTTCTCTGACTGCTTAGTCCTTATTGGCTTTTTGCACAGTGCAGAGGACTCTGGAAGTGCTCGGAGAGTTCTTAGTGCTGTCCCAGCACAACAGAACGAGTGACCGCAGTAAATGAAGTCAGTAGAAGCACAGTGCTGCTGCCACCCTCTAGTCCTTAACCCATAAATGTCTCTATTGTAGCACAACGCAGAACAATTAATATGGGATGTTGGCTCCATAAGACAAAATCCTTCAACATTTCTGTGTCTCCACTCTGCAGCATCTTCAATGTCAGCTAAGTCATCTTCATCTAGCATCCACACATAAGCAGAATTGAAGTTTTCTGAGCTGTCAGGTTTAGTCCAGTGCTGCTCACCATTTCCTCCCTGAATGAGATTTTCATTGCTGATTTCATGCAAACCATTGTATTTCTGGTTGGACTGCAGGGTAATCTCTCTGTTTTTCCACGAAGTCTTAGCGTTCCTGTTCCTGCAGCTTTTCAGAATACCTCTGGTATGATGAGTTGATATGATACCCAGTGCTCTGGAAATCCTCTCTATAGCCACATCTGTAATTTTTTCACATCCAGACAGATCAAGGTGGCGTAGATTTTGACAATACCCAACCGAACACCAACTGAAATCGGGGGGAAAAAAGTGGTTTAGTTTCTTGGTGGTTGAGTTTTTTTAGTTTTTGCTCAGAAATAGCTGTAAAGGCTAAATATATGAAAGGACATTTCACAAGTAAAATACTTGTATTAATTCACAAAACATTCAAAGAAGCTACCTCAGATTAGATTTGATATCTCAAGTGCTCTATATACACCTAGAAATTCCATATTCAGTTTGAAGTATTGTACCAGTTGTAATTTCTGTAATTTTGAGTTTCTTGGCAGTTTACACATATTGAAATGCCAGTGTACTTAGATCATATGTCCTCCTGCCCTTTCCCATTTCTTTCAGGAATACTAGATGGATTCCTGAAACAGATCCTGTGTACAATATTAATTTTTTCATCATTGATTAGAAATCAGACTTTTTCATTTTAACAAAAGCTTACTTCCTCAGTCCTATCTTTTTCAAGTGAAATAGAAATTTTACATACAGTAATATTTTTACATTATTAGCTATAAAAGTATATAAGTGATTTAACTGACCTTTACCTATCCATAGTTAATGTTAATATCATTTACTTTCTGCAAGTGATTATTTATATTTAGAGCAAGCCAAACTCATTTTCTGAATTACAAATTGGAGTGTTGTAAATACAGATATATGAGGACTGGCAAATAAGGTAAATTTTACTAGGTATTGACACAAGCTAACAAAGATTGACTTCTGAGCCCTGGAAATTCTACAAAGCTTTTATTTCAAATAAAACTTCTTATACAAGCTGCAGTGCTGCTACCAGCATCCATGCTGGTAAGATTTTCTGTGGTGTTCACACTACCTGAGAGCACCACATGATGTAAATGCAGAGCACTGAAATACCCACTGAGTTTCAAAAGTAAGACCCACTGGAGCAGGTTCTGCACCCACACACCATCCCACTGACATCAATGAGATTCCTGCAGGCCTTAGGAAAACTCAGGAATCCATAGCCAATCTAAGCCTTAGAGCTTTGCCTATCATTTGATTTGAGTGTCTGAAATAGCAGCATTCCACACCCTGCCAGCTGTAGCAGATCAAGAGAATCTCCTTAACTGAGCAACTCCATAAAAATCTATGGACAAGCTGTTAATACTAGAGCAAAACACAACTATTGTTATGGATAGCTACACACTGATACGTAAAAAGCATCCAATAGTGAAGATAGAATTTTAAATGGGCACTACAAAGTTACATTTCACTTGGTATTTCAGTGATTTTTATTCTGGTTTAGTTCTTGGTCACAAGTCACGTGGGAGCTCTGGATTTGATTTCTCTTTCTTTCTTTCTTGGCAGTGGACTAAGAAATGTTTGAATGTTCCCACCCTCCCCTCAAAAACTGGATTATAATTTATTTTAAAGGAAACAACAATTATCTCACCTTTCAAATACAGAGTCTGAAATATCAGTTTGAGTGAGATCCAAATATTCCAAGTTGGGGCAAAGCTCCAAGATCTGTCTAACCTGAAAAAAGAAAGGAAAATAATCAGTAAAGATACAAGCCACTAAGGCTGCACACAGTGTCTAGAGACAATTTACAATCAGCATTCTTTTGGACTGCAACCCCCTTACACTACCCAAGCACGTCAGTCATTAATTAAAAAGTGCACAGCCACCATTATAAAATCAAGTTTCCAATTACACACCATTTTGCTGGACACTGCAGAACTGTAGGCCAATACCAGTGTCTTCACTGAGGAGCCTACAAGCGGGAGGACATGATGAATTAGGCCATGAAGTAAACGTTTTTCCATTTGGGCTATGTTAATGGCAAGTGAATCTTCAGCTGCTTCTTCTGCAAAATAAACCCAGAGAGAAAGACTTGAAATCATTAAAGGACTTGGAGAAATATTTACTATAGATTATGTACTGCTCAGGGATGCCCAGGGCAGCTGTTTCCACCAACTTGCTTTCGATATCAAAATACCATCTCACAGGGCATTTTATATACATGTGTATATATATCTCTGTGGTTTAACAGCTTTAAGACAAATTTTAAATCAAGTCTAGAGTGCATCAGGATGCAACATGATTCATCCAAAATTTCTGAAGAGATGAATCCTAGTCTTTACCTCCAGACACATCCCCATAACTCTTCTACCTGCTCTAATGTTTGCTCTTTCCTAAACAAATTAATTCCAGTCATTAGAATCAGATGCCTGCTTCTCTCCTGCCAACCTCCACCCCCCTTTTTTTCCATTTGGCTTGTTTGTTATGGCTATATCATCTTCAGGGAAAAAAATAAAACAATTCACCAAAATCAATTTTACCTACCAGACTCATCTATGTCAGCATCTTCATCCCATTCCTGGAAAGCACGACTCTCATCTTTTCTATTTTTCACCCATTCCTCATCAGGTTCGGTCTCAGTATCTGCTGCAGGACCACTATACCAATCACCTGCTCACCACCAGCCCCCCAAAAAAGAAGGAAAAAAGTTAATAAAAATTTCCCACTGCAGCAGAAACCAGCACTGAGAACTTTTCAATATACAACAACCTAATTTAAGAGACATAAATGAATTCTGAATTCATCTCAGCTAAGGCTGGACTAAACCTTAACATAATTCTTTGTTTGATCTTTATCCTTAAGCTTCAAAAGATTCTTGGAACAGTTTCAGTACCATCCCAGAAGTCACAGCCTATTATGCCTGTCTGAGACTTTGCCTGCTGTCCTTATTTGCTTAGTAGGGACCAATATGATCACAAAAATAACAGAAACAATCATGGAATATTTGGACTGTCTAGGTGCTTAAGTTCTTTCTGGTAAATAAATTAACCACCAGCTTTTAGTGTAACACTTGGTTGAAGACATCTCTCTTTTCCTCTGGAATAAACCACATATACAGTTTACCAGCCTGGTTTTAGTCCCTGCACATGACTCCAAGATCACAAAACCAATTTCTGTAAGTACCCTACTTAAAACAGCTACACAATACTTGTAACATGCATATGACTCCAATTAATACATGACCATTTTTTAGAACATCTGGATGAACGTGAAGATCAACAACAGCTCTGCTGTTTTAGCTGGTGGAGCCCCCCTTCCCCCTGAGAGTTACTGCACAGGCATTAATTTACTTCTAGCTTGGGTATAATTGCAGTGCTGGGCTCAGGATAAGCAGCTCTGCTGCCTCCCTCCATGTACACATGCTGAAAAACAAACCACCTTATTTAACTATCTCACCAGGGGAACCCTACTCTTCCTAAAGCAAGAGCAACTCCTGTTGAGTAGCATCTAAAAGAAAAAGGTTTCTTCTACGAATAACACAATGACAATGAAATCCTAACTGACTGTCAGCCATAAAGTTTTTGGTAACATTCCTCACCACCTTTAACCAATCTTCATATTACGTAAGAAGCCTCAGAAGCCTTCTGTGTATTAGGAGGGGAAAAGTTAAAAATTTAACTAAGTCTACATAAAACTACAGTTCTTTTCCCTCCCTGTGGCAATAAATCCCATCTGAGAAGCTTCCACCCAGTTTAGAGCACTTCTGCACAAACAACTGTAGTAGTACAAACAGTGCATCATGAGACCAGACTCCTGTTGTGCCAAACCAGGTTTAGAAGCCCTCATTTTAAGCAGTTGCCAATCATATTGTTGTGTGTGTGCAGCATTGAATTATCAAGACAACTATGCTGCAAATGCAAATTTAAGAGTTTGAACTTTGAAGCCCCTCTACTCAGTCTTGGGAAGCTCAGGAACCAAACTATTGTTTTTAGGAAGACTTACCCAAACAACAATAACAAAAGAAAAAAAATCAGACCAAAAAGTTACTTAATTCCTCTCTGCCTTGTTCAAATTTTAGAAGCCATAAATAAGTTTTTACTTTCTATGTATCTCTAAAGCTAAGTTATATAAACACAGCTTTCTCTCTTAAAATGTTAAAAGCATTCAAAAGATTGATTAAACAGCACAGACTTTCTCCATTTCCTGAACTACACGGATGTGGCAGCATTGCCAAGCCTGCATTGCCATACTCCAGTGATTCTTTAATACTCACATAAATATGGACATAAAGCTACAAATACACTCAGATGACTTGTAACTGGCCTCACTGGAATACAGTGTATTTTGTCTATTTGAACAGGTACTTTTGCAAAGGTCACACTTCTCAATAGGAAATTCTAATTAACAGCAGAGTTTGAGGAAAAAAGTTATTTAAAAAACACTTACTGCAGTAAAAGTTATTGAAGTAATATACCAAAAGAATCAATACTAAAACTAAACATTCATTCAGTTTCTTTGAAGCTTGACTAGATTGTGAGGAAACATTAGAACTCTACTTATTTTAAACTTCCTTTTTGCAGTTATGCATTTCATTTCTACCTAATAGCCTAAGAAAATAATTTTACTGATATAGGTGTACCAGCAGAATTTATAATTCAAAACTCCTTAGATTATTAAATAATTCAGATGTATTAGTGAACATAATATTAGCATTCATACAAGCAAAAAAAAGGCATTTTTTACCTCAGTAAAATTAGGTGAACTGGATACAAAATCTACTCAAGAGTTTCAACCAAGACAACTTTAGTTTCTTAACTCTACAAGATGGAAGTAAGTTTTGGGGATTTTTAACATTTAATCAAATTTCAGGACACTATCCTTGTCAGAAAGGTACACCTCACATGCTCAGCTGTCAGGCTCAGCCTATACTAAAACACTCTTTTTGACAGGCTCAAAAATTCTGGTAATTGATGTGCTTTCCTTTAAAGGAGCTAAATGGAACTTACCTCTGGCCCAGCGGACAGGGTAAAGATGTTTCCAGAGAGATCCAGTTTTAGCCAACTGTGACCATTCAGTGCTTACTTGACTACACTGACATAACTCTTGGGGGTTAAGGTAACTGAAAATGGTCACCATTACTTCAGGAGGGAGATTAGTAATATTTGTGGTGTGCCCTGTTACTTCGGTTTCTGAAATACAGAAAGTGTGTGTTAATGAAGCACAGCCTCACAGCTGTAACAACAGCAGTGGAACTCACATTTTGACTAGAACAATGAAAAAAATGCATCTGAAAAAACTTTAACAACTGTTTAAGATAGGTTTTGTTTGGCTTTAAGAAGCTTTCACTGTAACAACACCTTCAACAACAACAAAAACAACAACAAAGCGCTCAGTTTTCTGTTTGCCACTTTCTCATCTGGCTCATTCATTCAAAAAACAAAAAGTAAATTAATGCTACTCAACTATAGAAAGATGAAAGCAGTACCTGCTATAAATGAAATGCTTTAAGAAAAATGCCTTCTGTTGCAGATGGTATCTGTACCTGGTTTGCCACACTCCCAGGAAACAGTTACTAGCACGCAGAACCTACCAGCTGGGACCTCTCGCTGGAAGCGCTCAGCCTCTTGACTGGGACACAGAAAAGTTCATGCTCAACTCTTTGCATGTATCTTGGATTTTATTTCTAGCTTTAGCTGCTAGCATTGACAATTTTAACTTCTGAATGGTGATGACCCACTCAGGCTGTCAAGTAATACTAAGTACTAGATTAGAGACTAAAATTTGACCACTGTAATTAATATTTCAATGGACAGCAGTAGGAACTATTTCCAGTAGCTCTCCATGCTGCAAAGAGAGCTGCAAACTATACAAAATAAATTCAAGGCTTTGGCTAGTGAGGCCTTTTGCTGTTTTAAGAGATTTTTAGTGTTTTGTTTCCAGACTATTTCCTTGAAAAAATATTTCTAAAGGAGTTCTCAGGAGTCCTTCAAAATAGCAGGTTTTACTTCTAAAGTACCTAAAACTTTTATAGAGAGAGAAGCATCGGATTTTTTTTTGCAAAGAAGCTTCAAAAGTGAGCATAAAATAAACTTTTATCATGTGATACACTATTCCTACTTCAAATAATGTAATTAAATACAGTTTCATTTGATGAATCAATGTATTCACTTGTACAACCAGCATGTTGCTGCATACATTAAAGAGAATTTTGAAGGGAAATGCAGTTAAGCCTGCACAGGACTGCAAGCTATGTTACTTTCTTCCCTTTCTAAAAAATGAATGCAAGACACATGTTCTCCTCTCCTAAAGTCTAAAACACAATGATTTCAGAATTACTACTGTCCCAAAATTTCTATTCCAGCTAGATTTAACAGCAAGTAATGCCACAAAGCTACGTCTGTCACATTCATCTGTAAAGAGTCAATAGTATTTCACAGAATGGACCATGATCTTTTCTGAAGGCTTCACCTGGAGGGCAGAAAACGACCAGTTGAGTAGTTCAGAGAAGTCAAGTTTCATCACAAAAATCTGATTACAGAGTAATTTGTCAAGTTTTTCTAATGAGAGCAGCACGTCTTATCAACATCACAAACTCAGTTCATGAGAGCTTGCTCTACATATCACTCACACCCCAGCACTACACTTTTGGTACATTAACTCTCCCAGTTCCTTTCTCATTCCTGAGAGGCCCAGGGAAGTTAGGTAGTGGAACTGGGAAGGTGAATGGTTTTTGTTTCAAATATTGTCACTTGGCTAACTATTCTGTGTTACTAAAGCATCAACACAAAAAGCTTACAAAGCTGTCCCTAAAACCAAGAATGAAATGCAGAGTCTGCAAACATAAAATATTATTTCAATGGAAGCGTGAAATTGGAAGTTAATTACAACTTCCATCTATTGTATCAAATATTAGCATGGGAGGGAAGGGAGCACAAGCAGGTTGAGAACAGGTAAACAGTGAAGTACTATCTACATTACAACCTCCCAAGATGCCCAAACCAAACAGCAAAGTTTCTGAAGTTTCAAAACTGGTTTGCAGATATGCCCATTTTATAAGAACTACTCTGCCTGCCTGTACATAACTTTAGGTATGTCACTGGTGTGGGTTTTTAGATAACAACTGCAGTTTGAAAGTTACTTTAATTAGATACTTCACCTTGATCTGCCTTCTCATCCACAGAATACTTAAAGACCTTCTGAAGTTCTTCTGCTTGATTCCACTTACTGAGACCTCTGAATTCTGCAGCCTCTTTCTGTGAGCAGTGCTGTGCAATTACTTTCTTCTTAATATCTTTCAGCTCTTCATAAGTAAAGTATTCCATCAACATTGGCTGAAAAACCTAACACAAAGGAAAACAGGAAAAAAAAAATCTGGTGCTGACAGAAATAGTCAGTGCTACACAGACCTACCAACACAGAATTTCCTATTTCAAATTCTCTCAAAGTAATACATGTCATACATGAAATGAACCTAGGGACAGGACCATGGAATTTTTGAATTCTACCTCTCTGCTTCCTAACAGAACACTGCACAGTATCAGACAAGCTGTTTTAATTGTTTTCCCCACCAAAACAATAAGGGATTAAAATTGCTTAACCCATATAACTTATCAAAAGGAAGATAAAGTAGCAAGCAAGAAAAACATGAGAAAAGACTTCCCTTAGACAGACTTCAGAAGATGCATCCCAGTTTTTGGATACCCATAAATCATCAGACTGGCAGTACTAGTCTGTGTTTCAAATATAGGTCAGAAGCTGTTTGGGAGTGTCAGTTTGAGTCATGAAGCACTCGTTTACAGGACCTCTCTTTTCTCATTTAAGTTTTGCTACATATCCATTTTAACTATTTGCTGCAAACAAATCCCAGCCCCAGTGGACTTCTGCTATGAATTCTTTCAAGAACTGGAATTTCATCATAAACTTTCAATATATTCAGTTCCAGAACACATCACTTTCCAGTCACAGAACTGAACAATGACACCACAGTCCTGAATGCAAATAAACACAGCAATAAAAACAAGAGAACTGAAAAAACAATGAACCTCTGAGCCATTTGTCCCTATTCAGTTATTCCAAATACCAAGAAAAATCTCCATCACATTTAAAGAAAATGTTTACCTACCTCCTCTTCCTCCTTCATATGAGGAAGGAAATCCCTGGTAAAGGCTTCCAATCTCTCCTTGAGCTGTTTGGCATAGTTTAG
Source organism: Notiomystis cincta (assembly GCA_013398075.1). NCBI lineage: Eukaryota > Metazoa > Chordata > Aves > Passeriformes > Notiomystidae > Notiomystis > Notiomystis cincta. Next base: position 26,189 of record VZRX01020671.1, read on the forward strand.
CTGCTCATATTCATTCTGAGGAGAAAGCAAAGCCTTAATGGTTACCTGATCTCATGCAGTGATCCAAGGATTGAACTGCCCAATAAAGCAGAGGTTCAAAGGAAAGCCCATTATGCCCTTCCCATGCATGCAGCAGGTTTGCTCTATTTCATGGTAAGAACGTGTTTCCTTCATGACGCTGACACCCTGTACTGGCCTGTTAACAGGCAGAGCAAAGTCTTCCCTTCCTGCCTGATTCCAGTTTGTTTTCTAAGCATGTATGAATTCATTTGTCTAATTCCATTTTTACTTTGGAGCAAAGACTGAAATCTGCCAATTTACAATCTCACACAAAGTTCAAAGTAGTAACAGACTAATGTAAGTATTTGCATGGTTTGTATATGAAGTATTCTAGGATACAACAGTTCTAGTTCATCTTTTAACTGAATATATTTTACCTTATTTATTCTAAAATTATAACTTCCAAATTATAATTGGAATTTATAGTCAGACATGCTGTACAGATTTTTACATTGAAAATTGAAAGAACTCTTAAATAAAGATGTAACTGACTTTTAAATATTCAAGTTAGTCCAACCTCATTATCAATTTGTTAGCCTATTCTCTGAGTCAGTAGTAAGAAGCTGGTTCTGAAATCTGCCAAGTAATTGCAACATACTGAAGTTCCTCCTAACTCTTACTGTAAATGTTTTTCTTTTCCAACTTGTACAACATCAAGAAACCCTGACTGTTACAGAGACAAGCTTAAGCCATCAGTTTAAATTAATCACTCCCTAAAAATAGTTAAATGTTAATGTATCTAACAAGAACTAAAGAAATCTGGTTTTACATGCTTAAGAAATGAAGTAACACAATAACACTAGCATCCTATCAGAGAAGGTGTAACACAAAGCCAAGTGTTCAATTTCCCTCTTTCCTTCATTTCCTGATTCATTAATGGACACAAGACAAAATTTAAGGTTTATTATGCATAGAGAAAAAATTATTTATAGGGTTCCCAGGTCAAAATGAGGTTTAGATGGTAAAATGGAGTTAATCAACTGCATATTTAGTATTTTTCTTGCTAAAAATCTGGACCACACATACTAGAAATGTAATGTGGGATGTCAAATAACTACTGGAGACTATAGTTCTTAGGGGGAAGTTGAGTTAGGTACCTCAAGAGAAACATGGAAGAATTCAAGAAGAATTCTACTGGAGAAGGATTTAGAGATAAGTCACTGTTAGAAGAGCCAGCTGGAGAAATTATATTTAGAGTTCTTTGATGACTGGATCATTAACAAGACTGCCAAGCTACAGATTACTGGAAGGAGTACATGAGTCACAGAATAAAACAATGCTGCTTTTTTTTGTAATCTGGGAATCATCTCCATTTGTGACAATAATACAATGCTGTGCATCACCAAAAAAAAAAAAATCCTCAAGGCTTCCTAACAAATTAATAAAACCCCACTGTTTCTGTAGCCAGAAATTTCTGACCAGTTAGCAAAACAGCCTTTACATTTGAGACTTCCATGCTGTCTCTCCAAAACACCTCCAATTATACAGTAAGACCGTATGTCACAAAACACATCTCTGACAAGAATTTTTACTACAAATTTAGTAATTGTGGTGAATGGCAAAAGAATCTGTGTTTCAGACTAGAAAGTATCCAAAAACCATAAAACTTTCTTCTTCCCCCTTAGTTTATTTGTAGAGAACATTAAGAGTCAAGAAACTCCTATGTAATCACAGCATGTTTTCCTCAGGTCACAAATCTCTCTTATGCTCTCCTTACCTTTACATTCTTTAGCCCTTTCTCAAAAAGGCTGAGCATCTCTGAGAGTTTGTTGTCCGAGTGCACGTTGTACACTGTCCTGCTACGCTGCTGGAGCAAACCAATGATACACTCATTTTCAATCTGCTCGTGCATCTTAAACTCCTTGAAGGTGGCATAAAGCGATTGCAGAAGAGCCCGAAAATCATTGTTGTTGGAGAAGTTGGTCTTGGAAAGCTAGGAGAAAGAAAAGCTCATTAAAAAAACAAAGAAAATCATGTCAAACTCAAGTTAAATCCTTAGAATAGGTATTAGCTCCAAGGGATTCACCGCTCCCCTTACTAATGAAAGCTAAACACCTTCAGTTTTTACATAAAATGAAGCCAGTAAAATCAAAGTTGTATTTAAGCAACATAAACCAATTCTTGTGAAACACTGAGGTAAACAAATGTAGAAAGATTTCCTGGCAGAAGTCAGTGCAACCTCCCCAGCCTGGCAGATTACTGAAAGACTTAGGCCTTTTCCCAATCTACATTTTTGTCCATCCCAAAAAGCCATTAGCATAGGCCCCGAGCCCATCTTTAGGGATGTATTATCCACAAGGAATATTGAGTCCTATCAGTGAATACAAACTACATTAGCTGTTGGAGAAGGTTTCCAATGGAGCCAAATCCAACAAATCAAGACAGCACAAAATTCTATGTAATCAAGTAGTGCCATTTTTACATGTGTTCAGTCACCACTGGCAACATTACATTTTAAAACTGCATTTTCCTTTGGTGAACGTAGAAACCTGGGTTTTTTTTTTCCATTATTATGTTTTATTTCATGTGCATTTCAAAAATCATAGTCTACAGCAGTGTACAAGACCAGGCATTCTAAAAGTAGACTTCAATTCAGAAAACAAGGTACTGGAATATTCAGAAGTGGCTTACCTACAGAGACTCTAGAATCTACGAGTTTTACAAGAAATGAGAATCTGAGACATACATATTTATAGATAATACTTACATCAAAAACAACTACAAACTGAGTTATGCAAAACTTTTTTTCATTAAAAACCCCCGAATGTACTTACTCATTGTGACATTGCATTGCCACTTCCTGGCAGGCACCAGGAAAATGCAACTGAAACACGCTGGACACCTGCCAAGTCCTTATGCAACTTCAAGTCAGCTGTGCATACTGTACATTACATGCTGTACATATGAGCAAAATTACTCTCACTATGGAAAGACAAATTTACTTAGCCTCAGAAGAGAGAGAAAACAGGGCAAAGTTAAGAGGGTTTTTGGGGGCTTTTTTTTCCCAATACACTTTAGACCAACTACTGACAGAAGTCAAAAAATGGATGTCTGTAAGACGCTGTTAGGACTTGAGGTGAATGTTGTTATGTATCCCTAATGGGAAAAGATCTCAGCTCCAAAGGCCACTTCACTGCTACTTCACTGTGCCCAGAGAATGCAGCACTAGGAGCAATGGTACTACATGAAACTGGGGGCTTGACTTTCCACACTGAAAAGCAGAAGCCTGAGCAAGCACAGGAGATGGGCACAGAAGCAACTCCTCAGGACTGCCTCCTCCCCTCCTGGCACCTGTGAGTCACATCTCAATAACTAACTGTGGTTTCTCAGGTTGCATTTCCTTTAAGGACTGTTGATACAGTTCATTCTACCCACAAGGATCCATTAAGTGACTGAAGGAAGTCCCCAAAGACCCTTTTCCATCTCAGAATCCCATGTGCTCCCAAATACTTAGCATTTTGATTGACTTAAAAAATGTAAACAAGACTGCTGAAGTGGGTAACAGGAAGGTTACACAGATCTATTGTATTCTGCTATTGGCTTTAAAAATAAATCATGAAATTGGTTCTGATAAAAAACTAGCATCTTCTCATCATCTTGACTCAAAGCCTTTTGAAGAATCAAAATGTTCTGTTGAATCTACCTATTGTCATCCACAAATCTGGAATAAATAAATAATCTCTTTGTGCCTGCAGTTTAAGAACATCCGTTAGAAATGGATTGTTATAGAAGCCACTGTAACATGAAACACTTGTATATTCACCTCTTCTACTGAGGCTTCCAGCAGATACCCAACAGATTAGGAACTGTGGAGAGGATATTGAAGTTCAGTAACTACACTTGAATCAGAAATCACTGCATTAAAAAGGTCAGCCGAAGCTGAGAACAACTGGCTTTTCAGAGGACAGGTAGCCTAGCAACGAAGTCACTCGGTCAGACCTGTAATTTCATTACCAGGACTGATGAAGTCTCCTGATGGGGGACCAAGACTATTAACAGGCTGCAGCTACTCCATTCTGAGGTCCACTTTTCACCAGCTCTAACAAGGAAAACCAGTGCAGAAGTTTAGTACTGCAAGAAGAAAAACCACACATCCCCAAATTCAAAGAGAGAATGGCAAGGGGGAGGAAATGGACTGTATTATGGAATTGTGTTGGCTCATCAAAAATATAAAGCACGATGCACGTGAGATCCCTGAACAGGCTTGAAACACACCTCACTAAACCACAGCCACCGGTGTTCAAGAAACTTGGGAGCTTTCTGGGCTTCTGAAGACATTACATTTAAACAGCTGGACATTACAACACAACTGCTTTTGTGTTTGGAATGTAAATTCGAATTGAGGAGCAGTACCACCAGAGCAACAGTTTTGGTGGCTCCTGAAATTTAAGAATTATTCATAATCCAAAGAGCCTGAGCAACTGTTCAAACAACAGTCAGTCCTTTATATTGCAAAGTCTGTTTGAAACACTTCAGAGACCTATGGCTGATGCAGGAATCATCTAGAAGTAGCCAGGAGCTTTTGAATTCAATACTAACCTTATTTATTAAACCTTTATTAAAAGAAAATAAATTATGCAATTAAAGCATAGCCATACTTGAAAAAAACCTTTGTAGCTCAGACAAGCATATGCCACTTTTAGGTGAGTGCCCAACTTACTGGACTGTAACAGAGCCATTAACACAGTCAAGATGAATGGACAGACTTGCAGCAAACACATCTTTCCTTACTGAAACATACTGTCAATGTCTGTGCTTTAAGAACAAGATACCAATAGTGGCAATATTTACAGCAATTGCTATTCAGACAGTGCTTCATGTTCACAACACTCAACTGAAATAACTACACTCAACTCTTGCATCTTCCTTGTGGCTTTAGTGCTTTCATTAAAAAAATTAAACTTTCTGTCTGATGACGACAGAGACATTTCTATCCACAATGTTGTGGATAAATAAGGAAGCTCAGGACTGCTAATTAAAATCACCAAACAAAACATAGTATTTAACTTGGTTTCTGGAAGTGTTTTACACATATGCCAATATGGAAAAATGCCTTCTTAGTAGAAAATTAATTTTCCAGTAATGTTAGTTTACAGTGAGTAAACCGAAACAGTTTTTTTCCTACTAACTAGGCCAAAAATACATTTAAGGAGTGAAAAATGTTTGCTTCTTCCTTCCAAGCATCTTATGAACTGCCAAGGAGAAAGCAGCAGAGAGGAATACAGAAAAAGTACACTGCTCTTATCAGACTAGCACAGCAGTGAGGGAAGTCTATGCTGCATGCTAACCTTCCCAGTTACAAGTATCTCTACTATTCCAAACTACAAGCTGGAAAACTACAAAAATATGAGGAGGGAGAACAGGAAGGAAAAAATTTATTTTTCCACTCTCCCTACAGATTTCACAAATGTAAAATGGAATAATTTCTCAAGGTTAAAAAGTTTAATGCGGCTACAAATTCACAAACCACTTAACTTCAAATGAAGGCTTTCCCTACCAGCACCTGAATTCTGAACAACCACTAACCTTAAAAATTCAGTCTGGAATCTAAAAAAATTGAAGATATACTTTTCTTCCTGATCTTCTTGATCAATTGTTGTTCTTTTTCACGTGTCATCACAAGTTACACTTTTGACAGGTCATTCCTCCATATTCCATTTTCCATGCATAACCACATTAAGACTTATGCAGTCAGCTGATAGTCACAGGATATGAAATAAAAGACATAATATTCCTGATAATCAATGTAGACTAGATTTCTACTACTAGTTAACTCAGCAGATTTAAAATTTATAAAATTTAAAAAGATAGTAAAATATTTTTCATCATGGAGCTGGTAGACTGTTCTGATTAAAAGGACAAAGATATCAGGATAAATATCAGGAAAGTTTTCCACCCACAAGGTGTCTGGGAACTGAAACAGGCTCCACAAGGAAGTGGTCACAACACCAAACCTGACAGAGTTCAAGAAGCTTTTGGACAATGCTGATGGGCACATGGTGTGACTCTTGCGGTTGGGATTATTGCACAAGGCCAGGAATTGGACTTGTTGGTCCTGATGGGTCTCTTCCAACTCAATACATTCTATGATTCTATTCTGCAATTCTATGAAAAATAACAACTGATTCTTAGAATAGAATAGCACCAGGGAAAAAAGGATCAGGCATTACCAGTCAGCTATATCTTTTCACTGTTACATTTTTAGGTATTAGTACTCTGCATATTCAAAGCACTAAAATTCAAAGGACAACCTTGAACTCTGCAGATGTACTATCTCAATTTCAGGCACAAGGAAATGGAGGAACAAAGATCATAACAAGGTGTGCCTGTGACAACAGCAAGAGCATGTGGTTTCATGTTATACTTAATCTGCTGGAAATTAGGGCGTGGGGATGGAGGAGGAAACACACCAAAGGAGCCGCCCTGCCTCTAAGTGTACATTCCTGCTGCTTCCCTGGAATACATGCAGCAATCATGCAGCTGAAAGATGAACCCATCTGGTGTACTAATCCAGGGAGGAGCTGTGCCTTTACCTGGCTTCCTTCTTCACCTGGCTGCAGCACTAGTAACACCCAGTTACAAGCAATGTCTTACTTAGGAATCCACAAGGAGTTTCAGTTGATTTGTCCCCAAGGAAGACCTTGGGTGCAGAGGCAGCCTAGACAAGAGACTGTCCTCAGTGTCACCTCTCCTCGGCTTGCTCTTCATGTAAAGGTATACGAGGTGAACAGTAAGAGAATTAGCTAAACTGCCTCACGCTCCCACCTGTTTATGTGTATGAAGCCTTAAATCAGGGGAGAAATCAGTTTTCTACCCTGGAGACTTGGCAATGGCTCAACCCAAAATAATAGCAATCAGTTAAGCAGGAAGGGCAGAATGTGGCAGAACTCAAAAAGAAATCCAAAGCTTTCAAATGCCCTTCTTTCTCTTGTTGTCTTCCCAATGCAACCCTGTCCTCTGTGTAATCTCAGTTGGTTTGCAGCATCACTGAAGTCCTGAAATAGCTTTTCAAGAAAACCCAACTAAGCAAACAAAAGACCAAACCAAACAAAACATCAGACAATCAAAACCAACCAACAAATACTATACAAGATTCAGGCACAAAAAATTACAAAATTATTTTGTTTTCAAAGAACACTGGCAACAGGGAAGGCAAAACCTCATATTCTATTTTCAAAGACTAAAATCAAGCTGATAAATGCCAAGCATATAAGAATAGTGAAAAAAACGTCTTGTATTTTATTGGTGTCTTCCACATCACTGTCTCATCCTACATCCACAGTCAATTTTGTCTACTGAGCACCTATAGATCAGGTTTTGAATCACGAAGAGCATTTCACAATGAGATGTGAATAACAACATGGGACTAACTCAACCAAGATTTTCAGTGATGCAATTGCTACAAGCATCAGATCCCCCTGGGGTTCACAGTAGAAAGCACAGCTCTGGAGGCACTGATAAAATCAGCTAAGCCTCCTTCACCATGTGATTTCCACAGGCAGAAGCCTAACAAGGATGGAAGAACAAAGGCTGTCACCACATCTGTAGAGAAGAACCAAAAAGAATAAAAAAAAATAAAACCAAATAAAAATCTACTAAATATATGAGCTATGAGGCCTTTAATGAAAGCATGATGAACACTTGCAACTATGCTGTTACTTATCTGTGTCACACTATTCTACATGCCATGGAAGACTTCTTTCCTCTCTTATGTCCTCAAGGATACAGGTCCCAATTAAACCAGGTCTTCTGGCCTTCTGTGAGGTTGTACCTGAAGTCCCAGGAATGAAATCTCCCACTGCAGTAACTCACAAAACAGAACCACAGCAAAAATGTCTTTGCACGTCTGCATAGATTCTCCCTACAAGTCTCTAACACAAAGGCGGGCCCTGGAAAAATTCACCACTCCAGCTTAATCCATCTTGGCACTAACTGCAAAAGCAAAAAGCCAAGTCTCTCAAGAACTACAACTTGCACTATTTAATTAGTTAAAGCATAGTCTAAGATAGCTGCACAAAATACAGATACACACTAATTACAGTTCCTGGGTTTTTATAAGACATGAGTTTCCTTTTTTTTTCTTGTAACATAGAATGTGAAAGAATAAATTGTTGCTTAAAGCAGGGAAGGACAAAGGTGGGTTGTTACTCTCTCCAGAGAAAACTGGGAGAAAGGACAAAAGATCAGAGCAGTATGTGAGAGGTGAAAACTTTTTTCATGCAAGGGCAAAAGTAGTTAATAAGCAATTACTTGGAAGAAAAAATTGCTACCATGTCTGGCAGGCAAAGAAAGATATAAAAGCATCTGGTAAGTAAGAAAAAAAAAGGTGTTTTGATAGATAAAATTAAAGAAATTGTGGGAAGGCAGCAACAAGTGCTAGAACTGTCCTGAAAAAAAGAGTGAAACTGCTACGCAGCTCTGAAAAACCTCAATAAAAGCACAAACACATTTTATCACTGTTGTCCTTCATTTCAGACCTCCTGTGGCACTCAAAACACTTTTATTTTAAAACGTAGTTATTTAAAACACATTGTCACTTCCAGATTTATTTTCAAAATGTTTTTCAGAAAAAAAGTAATTCAAAGCTGCCATTCCTCAAAAGGTATGGCAAAAAGTTACTGAGTTCAGCATCCTGAAACTAAGATGGAAAGATAACTGGTACAGCCCCTGATAAAATAGACAGGGACAACAAATTGCTCACCTATCTCTGGATGCTAATGAGGAGGCTTAATTTCCTTCTATCAAGGAAGGAATTTCTTTCCATCTTTTGCCTGCAGTGATAGCATAGCCCATCATTTGCAGACTTACTAGGACTAAACACCTCAAGCAGCTTTTTCATTCTAAACATAGGTGAATGCAGATGCTCAATGCTACAAAACATTAACTGGGAATAACAAAAAACTATGAATTTCTAAATCAACACACACCTATTTGAAGCAACACTGGAAAATGAATGGCAGCGTACTGGAATATTGAAAAGGGATTTCAAAAGGAGAACAAAAGCTTTATCAACATTTTTTTATTAGAAACATAGATACACTTATCTTCTTGGAACAGGCATTTTCTGTTCTCAAGGGCATCAAGGGAAAAACATTTCACTTTGAAACAGTAAGTCCTAAGTCAATAATTGGTCCAGTTTTTCAGATTTCAGTCTCCCTGGCTGCCACAAAAAGTATGATGTTAACATAGTTATATAATGCCCTGTCCAATGCCAAAACAATTTCATTCAGGAGTATTTTTTGCTCCTAAACAGTTCATCATACTACAGATAACATAAGAAAATCACAAATTTAACATAAGAAAATTCATTCTCTTCAGCAGAAGCCAAAGGTACATGCAGGTAAATTGAATGGAGGGCAAATTAGGAGGGCAGAGAACACAGATTATAAGAGAGGGAAAGAGATACTTTAAGTATCTCTTAAGAATTTAACAGGAAAGGCAGATGACAACAGCAAAACTTAATGTCTTCTTTACTGTAGTCTTCATGAAAAAAATAATTAGGAAAAATATTTATGGCAATTAATTTTTAGCAAAGAGAAGGGCAGACTAGAAAAGAAAAATACTAGTTAAATATTTATGCAAGTTCAATGCATTCAAGTCACCAGAATATGACAAAATTGATCCAACTTTCCAGGAAGAACTAGCCAAAGCAATTACTGAACCATGAGAAATAACTGCAGAGATATTTGTAGAAAGATGAGATCACAGAAGACTGAAGTCAGGCGAACAAAAGAAGGACCTTAGATGTTTTTTCTCAGACACCCAAAGGTTTCACAATAAAGCTGAGCTGTTAAAGCAGCTGTTCCCTCCTGCCACGGTTCGTCCTGTTCCCTCCTCCCATACTGACAACCTGGTTCTGGAGCTTGTTTGACCTCTTAGTGAGCCAGTTTTACTGAATCACCTTTCGCTTCAGTTCCCTAGATGAAATCGCTGCTCATCAAGAGGCCAGACAAGCACAAAGGATATCATCAGCAATTAACCCTTCCAGCAGCAGCCAGTTATTACATCCACTCAGTCACAGTAGGAAGTCTCACACTAGTTTTGAGAGGCAGACAGAAAGACATGAGAACAAGCCACCAAACACTGATATCTGCATTACAGCTTTTAAGAGTGAAACCATTTTTTCTGTTCCTAAAGCACCCTACACTTGCTGGGCAATTCTGTAACACAAAGATTTGAAAACATGCTTTGGCTGCAGTAACTCCACAAGTGAGCAGGAAGTTTGAAATCCATCCTGGGAGACCAGGTGTCTTGTTTCTGGGGAAGGCCTAGCCAAAATTTAATCGCAGTCTGTACATAGACCACAGTCTGCTACTTGAGCAGTCCCAATCTTGACCCTGTAAGGAGTAACAATTGACCAGCACAGATTTATTTAGAAAAAAGAATCTGACTTCCTTTTGATAAGATAACCAAACTACTTAAAAGGAAAACAACCCGTTAGAGATCATGATTTCTCTAAGGTTTTAGGTAGTTTCGCCTTACAGCAAACTAACTGAGTCTGCAGGAAATCACAGGGTAACTCAAGCCCTTGCAAAGAGTGCTTTCAAGCCCAAGCTACCAGTTTCCAGCCAAACCAAAATGGGATTTTCATTATCAGCTGAAATCCACGTTGCTTCGTTGGTGACAGATACAATACTTTCAGACACAGCTGGCAAAGCTTGTAATACACAACTGGCACGTTCCTGAGTGCAGAAAACACAAGACCTTAATGCGGCAACAGAAACTGCCTCACTGGACATCAGCATACTGACTTGGGCAAGTGCATATTGCTACAGAAAGGACAGGAGTCTAGTGACAAAAAGGAAGGGGAATTTGAGCATCAGTCCTCAGAGAAGCATGGCATTAGAGAAGCACAAAGCGAGAATGCTGCTGTTAAAAAAAGACTGCAGAACAACCAATCTGCTCTACTCGACACCAGCGCTGTCCCGCTCTGCACAGGATTTCAGGAAAACACAGACGTAATTAGGCTGAGGTTTCACAGTAGCTTCAGTCAATTTAGTTGCTGGCTGTCACAGTCCCACTCTCTGCCTCCCACTGGCTTCAGTACCGATCTGACCGGTGGCTGCTGGCAGCACTACATCAACAGAAAACCTACCCTGCTTCGGAAAAAAAATGTTTTCTGCCAGTTTGGAGCCTTTGTGAGTCACCTCAAGCGCTGATGGGAGCCAGAGAGGCAGGCAGTCATAACAGCGGCAGTCAGACAGCTTAAGCTGTTAGAGAATGGCAGCTTAGTCCTGACAAAAGCAACAAGTAACGCTGAGGTACAGCAAGCGTGACCCATGGGATGAAGTAGAATGGATCCGTTTGCTTAAGCCAGAGAACACATAACTAAGATGGAGGACACGGCTACAACTGCAAATCGGCACAAGATCTTTCTGAAAACGAAGAACAGCTCACTGAGAGGGGAAAACAGAATCTGCTCTATTTGTAGCAAAGATGACGTCAGGCATTAGGACAAGCATTTCAGTTATAAAGACTGTCTGCTGTAGCACTCCACTACCTACAGGGGGGACATCCTCAGAGCACTTAACCAATTTTCTTTTACCAGAGTAGGAGACAAATTTGATAACATTGTGGATTTCCTCATTAAACATAATTCTAATTACTCTTACTATCCAAGTCTAAGGCAGGGTACACAACACAGGTAAAAATGCCATTTAAGAATGCAGCAAAGTACAGCAAAATCTTTGCAAGCAAAAAATGCAGGATAACTTTCCTAAAACACCAAACAGCTTAAATGTCCAATTTACTGTTCTGCCTCATGTGAAGTCCTTGAAGAACAAAACAAACTGTCTATCTGTCCTAAAAGATTATTTAAGTGCCTACATACTTTATCCATCAGAAACACCATAACTGTTCTCCTGAGGAGCAAAGAATGGATGATCCCATTTCACCCTCACTAACATGTGGTGGAATTTATTGAATTCAGACACTAACAGCAACTAAATTGCAGTGTACAGGGAACCCAGTGAACACAGGTGACACGTAATTCACAAAATTAAAGAACCCTCAAGGTCAAACTCAACTTATAAAGAGCATGGCTCTGGAGTTTATACTTGCCATGTAAGCAGAACTACAGTCTACCTAATTACAGCACCTCAATCACACAAGAAGGAAATTCAAAAACAATCTGGAAGTTTTTCTAGTGCCAAGCTGGCATTACAAAAGTCACAGGCAAGGCCCAGAGTCCAAGTTCTGAAACACGGTTAAAAGAAGCAAAACTGAATAAAAAAAAAGTGCCATTCCTTCATGCTTGGGCTTAATCAAACGAAAAAGAGAGCAAGCAAATTCCTCTATAAAAGCTGTTAGAAAATGAAAGGTTATTAATATTACAAACTGGATACTTTTAATCAAATTTTGCAATACTTATGAAAACTGCTAACTGCTCCCTAGGCAGTTTTACCAGGCATGGTAAATTTGGTCAAAACTTTGTGTGAGGCTCAACAGAAGTGACAAAAATGCCTCTCTAGGAACAAAACCCAAATGACTAGAAGATGTGGAGGTTTAAATGAAACCTGTTCAGCTGCTCTCATCAATACGCTGAAACAGCTACCAGGAGTCAGTGGGGGTGTTTGTTTCCATTCAAATAAAATCCACTCTCTTACGATATCACAAATTTTTCTGCTACCGCAGATTAAGGTGACTGCAAATGTACTCTCAGGTAAAAATCAAAGTGAAAGAAACTACACAACGTCTCCCCTTCTCCTCCCCCGGACCCTGTGCTCAGCTAGCAAATCCTGCAAAAAACAACTCTAGGTTTTCTTTAACCTATTAGCAAATGGAATAGGCACACGAGAGGATCTGGTGAATCCCAGAGCAGTGGAAGGTGGCATGTGGAAATCGGGAAGGCAGCCTGAACTCCCCCGTGCTGCTGGCAGCAGCGAGCTATTCTAACTGCCTCTCATGTAACTTCGCCCTTCTTTGGAGTGTCTGTAGCCAATCTGGTTCTCCAAGCAGCCATTTATGCCCGGAGATGGGAGGCACAACTTCTTTCAGTAGGAGTGCTGGCTGCGAAGTATTGGCCCAAAACCCTCCCACAACACTCACAGCTGCTGCAGGGAAGTTCGCCTTTCAGGTGACACACCAGCCTTGATTACTTAACTACTCTGATGCAAGAATAAAAACTGTACTTGTCCACGAGCAAAATTACACGTATTTAAAATAAAAGAACATACCTAGGGTACCTTTACGCCACCCACCAGCTGAGCGCTGTGCAGAGAAGCGCAAGCACGGTCCGTGGCAGACCGAGAGCGCGTCCTGCCCGGCCCGGCTCACTGACACACTCGGCCGGGCCGCGCTTCCCGCCCAGGGAGCGCCAGGCCCGCGGGCCGCTCTTCCGGG
>VZRX01020671.1:39696-64295 GCA_013398075.1 Notiomystis cincta
GCTGAGGGTGAGGGGTGAGGCCCGCTCGGAGTCGCGGCCGTGGGGCCATAAAGCGAGCTGCTCTACTGCACGGTTCGAAATACGATGCCTCGGCAGCGCTGAGGTAGCAGCTTGTGGATGTAGAAAGCAATTTCCAGAATCAGTTAGGTTGGAGAATACCTCTGAGGTCGCGGAGTCCAACCTGTGACCGCGCTCCTGGCCAGCCAGACCATGGCACCGAGTGCCACGTCCAGGCTTTCCTGAAACACCTCCAGGGATGGTGACTCCATCACCTCCCTGGGCAGCCCATTCCAATGTCTAATCACCTTTCCTGTGAAGAAATTCGTCCTAACGTCCAACCTACGCCCTTTCTGGAGCAGTTTAAGACCGTGTCTTCTTGTCCTGTTGCCAATTGCCTGGGAAAAAGACCGGCCCCACCTGGCTGCAGCCTCCTCTCAGGTCCTTGTAGAGAGCAGTAAGGCCTCCCTTGAGTCTCCTGCAGGCCCAGCACCCCCAGCTCCCGCAGCAGCTCCTCACGGGACCTGTGTGCTGCTGCCCTTCTCCGGACATGCTCCAGCCTCCATGTCCTTCCTCAGTCGAGGAGCCCAGAACTGGACACAGGATTTGCGGTGTGACCTCATCAAGGAAGGTCCCAGGAAAGCTATTTGTATATACAGCAGTGTAAAATTTACAGCACCATGTTGCTGATGTTGAGACAGCATTTCTGAAAGAAGATTTTGTTTGTATTTTGCAGCAAGAGAGACAGAGATCTCGTGCTTACCCAGTGAGGAAACCATGAGAAGCCAGGAGCCAAAAGAAGCCTGCTGTGCTATAACACAATGGTTACAGAGACTGAACTAAAAATGTGCATTTACATGAAGTAAAGGAAACACTTGAAATACACTGAGGAGGTGACAAAATCAGGAATAAAGTGGGTGTGGGCAGATGAACTGGTGTTTATGAGGGAAGATGTATGATGGGGACTAAACTGGGCTGCAGCAGGGAATCTGCACACAACTTTTTGCAGCATTTGTGCCAAACAAGTAAAGTTAAGTGTGTTTGTTTAACATCCAAGACAAATGGACCAGAAACACCTGCCTGTCATACTGATCTGCTTGTGCAACATTTCGAAGTGAACAGGAACACCTGGCCAAATTGAGTTTGCATGCTGATTTGAGGCAAGCTGTGACTGTCAGCCAACACGTTGTGTAGTAAAACTGTCGACTGTTCAGTAAATGTCACTGAAATACATTGTCAAACTCACAGTAGATGCAGCAGACCTTTCTGACTGAAAACTGTTACTGTACAGTCTATGTTGCAGATATTAAATTGATTAGAGCTAGCTAGTTCAGAGGTGTAAGCAATTCATTGTAAACATTTTCAGCAAAGTCACGTGAGTTTTTAGTCTGGTGTTTCTCAACATATTAATGTTGGGAATCAAATGCTGGTAGAAGCAATAAAAAGTGAACTGAGCACAAGAGATCATGTTATGAGTGTTGCCTAGCTGACATTGTGCACAATAATCTTTTTATCTCTTTATCAAAGGAAATTAGTCTTAAGCAATTGCAGTATTGGGCATTTCCTTTTCCATTAATCCTTTCCACCTCGAAGGACTTTTGAACACACTGACCTACTTAGCAGTATTTGCAAATAAGTACAAACCTTGGAAGGTTAAATTCTAACAACTTCGGGGTGGGAAAAAGAAGCAGTTACCCAGGAGGGAAGAAAGGAAGGCGAAGCACAGGTGTTCCACAGCTGGCTAGCCAGCACACGTTGTGTTTACTGCTTGGCTTTACAGTAAGCAGAGCTCTTGGGTTTGTCTTTCACAGGGAGTGTGCCCTGCCACACAAGGGAGCAGGTGAGACCTTGTGTTACTGCTGAAGGTAGAACTAAGCGCTGAAGACACAAACCCTTAAGAAACAATGTTTGAAGTTCGTGGCTTACAGAGGAGCTGGTGAATATGAGCCGTTTCAAGGTCCTATTTCCAGGCCTAAAGCGTGCAGTCATACAGAACTGAGGTTATTCTGCCAGAAATTCATGCTTGAGTAGTAACAGAGGGTTAACGTTCCCGCCTGTTACACCTTCCTACTGCTGGAATTTGCTGCTCCCATCTGATAGAAATAACAAGAGAGAACATGTTGGTTCTTCATCTCCCAGGGTTCAGAATGTAAACATACGATGAATTTTGTGGTTGTTTGGGTTAACATTCAGTTTGTGAACTCCACTATCTCCAGAGCAGATATGCTGCCAATTTTCTGACTCTTCTTCATGGGCAATAACATCTTCTAGCAGAGAGGGACAGAGAGTGAGGAACATCTGCATCCACCATGAATTGCCAGACCAAGGGAAGCAAGATGGGCAACCAGTTTGTGGCAGTGAATTACAATACTACAAGAGAAATTATCTGATAAAGGGATTGAAATATTGAATTTTCATGGACTAGTTTAAGGGCAGACTTGGTAATTTTTTACAAGAACTTACATGGAGAGATGATTCTGAGGTTGGATTTTTCATTAATGTAACAGAAAAAGATAGGTGATTCAGTGACTGGAAGCTAAAAGTAGACAAGTCCAGGCCAGAGCTAAGGTTTTACTGTCAAGGCTATGAAACCACTGAAATGCTGGAGGTTGTTAGTTCAGCCATCATTTAGAACAAAACTAGGAACATGAATTAGAAATGGCTGTGCTGAGTCAGATCAGAGGCCCTTCTGGCCTGATGTGTTTCTAGAAGTTGCCAGTGAGGAAAGAAGCTTGACAGGAGTTGAAATGGGGATCCCAGCAATTCTTGGATCCCGTTCCTCTGGGATGTTATGACAGGTTGTCTATCTGTTAGGGAACCCATATACTCTTCCCCAAGCATCCTAACCTAGTGTGTACTTGGAGAAACACTCGGTATCTGTCTGTATGACTTCTTGACTTATACTGTATATAAGCAAAAGTTTTAGCCTTGATGCAAAAATTAGTGACAATTTCTGCACATTGCTGTATAGAAGGTCACATCAGTGATGTTTCTGGTTTCTGTCAGACCCTGAAATTACTGAGCAAAATTTGGTTGCGGCAAAGTTGATAATAAAATGTTCAGTGACTTCCATGGACTATTGCACTCTCTAATCCTGAATCTGAAGTACTGGCTTGAAACCATTTGATTAATGCTTGGATTAATAAATTAAATGCATAGGATTAATGTCCTATCAGCATGGACACAGAGAGGTTGGGAAGAGAAATAGGAAGAAAAAGCATTAAGGAAGCAACAGGAGTAAAGTACATCATTTCCTGTGTCTTCAGCATGTCACAAGCACAACATTGCATATCCATTTCTGAGTAAATCTGGCTTTCCTGAAGACTGCTGCAGGTAGCAAACCAATTGGCTGTCTTTTATCACATTTATAGCAGAAATCCATCATCAGCAATTTACTCTGTGATTAGCAAGATTCTTCCCTCAGCAAAATCCACTAGAAGAAAGAAAGAAAAGAATGAAAGGGAAAGAAAGGAAAAGAAAGGGAAAGAAAGGGAAGAAAGGGAAAGAAAGGGAAGAAAGGGAAGAAAGGGAAAGAGAGGGGAAGAGAGGGGAAGGAAGGAAGGAAGGAAGGAAGGAAGGAAGGAAGGAGGGAAGGAAGGAAGGAAGATTCTGCAATATAGAAAGAATTAATCTGAGGTGGCTTTCATAACAAAACTTGTNGAAGGAAGGAAGGAAGGAAGGAAGGAAGGAAGGAAGGAAGGAAGGAAGGAAGGAAGGAAGGAAGGAAGGAAAAAGAACCAGCATGCTCCTCAGAAGTGTGAGTCCATAGATGAAATACTCAAAGGTTTAATTGTTTTTTTTATTTTTTTAAGGGAAAAAGAATCATGTGGTTGTATTTGCAGCAGTGTATACCAGTGAATATTCTGAAAATTAGATTGATTGGTGCCTTTTGATGTTCTAACAGAGTACTTAGGGAAAAGAACCTGGAGGAGAATGACAGCAGAAGTTGAAGACATTTGTTCAGTGCAGAGGATATAAGTCTTAATCCTTATGTTTCTCGTTATGACTTATTCATGACTACAAGGCTTTTTTTTTTTCATGAAGACATGACGCACATATCATCCATCACACCAAAATGTCATTGTCGCTGTCCCGGGCGAGATGGAAAAAGAGCTGACTAATGTTACCCCTAAGTGTGATACAAGATAACTCGAGGACTTGGATATTTAGTATCATTGCTGTACCGACATATTTTAGATTTTTATTTCTGTTTATTTTGCTTGCAAGCATTTGTTAATGGTTTAGGAAAGTGTAGCACAGCAACGAGCATTAAGCGAACCAAAGGCATCCTAAGTATTCAAGTGATAAGGGGGGGGTTTCCCTCCCTTTACAGAAATACACTGCAATTCTCCTCAGTTTTCACCAGGTGGCCTAACAAGTCGCTTGTTTTTCTGGAATGGGGAATAGTTTAGAGACGAGGAAGTCACGTGTCCTGCGCTGCAATCGTTCCAGGAAATTGTTAGGTTATAGTTGCCAGCAAGGTTTATTTTTCCGCCTTTGTCTTGTGTACTGAGCTGTAGCTAGTACTGAAAATATGAAACGTTAAGACTGCAGGTTTCTATTTAAATTGTGTCATTGAACTCTCCTTTTTATTTCTTTTTTTTTTTCTTTTAAAAGTTTGGATTGTCAAGAATTCATGATGACGAGCCTTTTTTTTCCTCTTTTATTTGTCTCTGTTCTGTTTATGAACAGCTTCTCAGGAGTGCAGGGAAGGAAATGGAAAGGTGAAGGCACTACTCCAAACCTGGAAAGTATTGTCATTGGAAGATGCTATGATTATATTAGAATTGTGAACCCTGCTGTTGGGTAAGTTTTGCTTGTTTCTGGATTAGTTTTTTATGTTCTGTATAAAATGGTTATTATCATTAGCCTGATATTATGCTTCTAGCCATGGAAGTGATCCTGTTGAAGCCAACATGCTTGTAGCTGTCTAGAAACAACAAAATAACTTTGATGGATGTAATATTTTAAGTAAAGTCGTGTAATTAAGGCAAGATTTTTAATCCTTCAATTCTTTATTTCACATTTTTTGCCCCCTCCCCACTTGCTTTCTGTAAGGAGAACACCACACAGAAATGACAGGGATGGTGTTTTGGAAGTACCAAATCTGACAGCACTCCTGGGAAGACCAGCTTTGTCTTGCATGCCTATATGTCAGGTCACGTAGGAAGGGCAACACCTGCCTTTATAGCTGTCTGTGGTACTGCAGGAAATTCAGCTCATCCACCTGAAAAATTAAGTAGTAATCAACTGCTCAAGTAGGATTGATTACCTGTGAGCTTTCATTGGTTGTGCTAATTATATAGAACTGGAGGTAGATCACACACCTTGCTAAAATGAGCACTTTTCTGTCTTCTTTGCATTGTAAGGGGTTCAGTAAAAAGGAGGAAAATAAGAAGGACAGTCTCCTGGAGTTCAGCCCTTTATTCTGCCACTAAGAAGTTGTCCTAGTAGTGTGAAGAGGTATCTGCAGAGGAGTTGGTTCCTGTAGCACTGAATTCCTGTCTTCAAACAGGGCTGGATTAGATTGCAAATATCATCTCATTTCCCCAGCTTCCCATTTTCAGTTCCTGTTGCGAAAGAGGAAGAAAAAGCCTTAAAATAAATTTTTTGCTTTTACCAAAGACAAAGTAATATATTTCTGCACAATAACACTCTTTTCTTATCAGAAGTGTTTTCTTTCAAGTTTCATATGAAGGAAAAAGATAATCCTTATGCAAATAACACAGTGCATGAATTTCAGTTCAAGCTTGGCAAATTTATAAACATGTCACAGTGGAAGGTGGAAGTAAACTTTAAGTGTAGATTTCTACATTCCTACAATATAATGTAAATATTTGAACTTAGTTAACAGTTGTGTAGGTAATCTGGTCTTGCAGTAGGCTCTAGATATGTAGAGCTCCTGTAGGACTTAACAGATGTCACTTCATTTATATCTGAAACAGGACATGAGTAATAATACAGACTATGCTAAAATGAGCAACATAAAGGACAGCTACTGTAGAAATGTTAACTGTGTCATTCACTGATTTGGACTTTTAGAGATGTAAATGCAATATCCTGGAAAGCATTTCTATATGTCTCATGTTTATGATAGTTCTGTGATCTAATGAATTCTGGTTACATTTTCACAGTATGATTTAAAAATTGAGAAATTTGAACATGTTCATCAAAGTATTCTTGCTGAGGATAGCATGAAGCCAGTCTGGACATTAGGACCACTTTCCTGAATTTAGACCAAAAATGGCATTATTAAAGAAGAGCTACATAACTTTTTTCATATAATGTTGGGGTTTTTCTCTTTCCCTTAGGTCTGTAAGCAAATAATGTAATCCAGACAAAATGGAAATTTCATAATGCACAGGTGCAAACCAGATATTCTAATTATTTATAGCCTTCTCTGTTCATTGTCTGTTTCTTAGTTGCCCCCTGGCTAGCTTTTATAGAGACATGACCACCTGGATAGGTTTTTCTTCTGAATTCATGTGCAATTTTTCTAAAAGTACTTTGCTAACATAAAGGAAGCTAGAAAAACATGTCTTTACACTGCAACATAGTTAAAACATAAAGATGTTTATAGGAATGTAAGAAAAACTTTCCCACGTGTTAAAACAGAATATCCAAAATGGCAGCCAAAAGAGGCATTTTACAAACTGCTGTGGCCATGTAGAAGTGAGGAATTTGAATTAAGATAGTATTTGACATTTCCTAACAGGAGTACACTAAATAGCATAAATGTTCCTGTAGTGCTTTTCCTCTGTAATTGTTTATTTGTAGCATATCATGGAATCTTTGAAAACAATTTTTTTAACTAAATAGTGTGAAATTAATCTGACCTATTAGTGTCTACTAAGATTAGAAGGAATAGTCCTGAACTGCAGCCCTTCCCCACACTAGAGTTTCAACAAGTGGTTTTGCCAGCTAAGAAGTTTTGAGTATCAGAGCAGAATAATCCTTTTGATTTACAAGCTGTTCAAACCTGGATGAGAAGTCATGAAAAAAATAAAAGGCAATATGTGAATTAACCAGAAAATTACTAGTGGATTCAACTGTCAAGAAAAATGTTAAAAGTTCAGTTGATCATAACTCACAAGTGCTAACATAAGTGCTTCAAGTAGAAGGCTCTTTACCAAATGAGACCTAAGAATATACAATTGTCAGAAGCCAAAGTATAAGAGCTTGAAATCAGAAATAGAGTACAAGTTCTTTTATTAACTAAATCTATTTAAACCTTGAAACTAGTGATCAAGGATCATATTACATCACTGAAAATTTTCAGGGGTCAAGATCCATATCTGCTTACAGTATATAGGGAATTTTTATATAGTTATTGAAAGCATGACCAGAGATTACTGTAAGAAATCTGTGGTCTGTTTCCTGCATAGCTCATCACAAGGAGTCTTTTTAAGTGTCTGTGACATTCAGTGTCACAAAGCAGCTCCCTAAAGAACCTGTACCAGCAGAAACCATGCTGTCTATGGATGATACTAAATGAGCAAAAACCACTGTAATGGCAAAGTTTGGTTTAGTTATCAGGACTATTATTGTTCAAGTTAGAGCTTTACAATGACAGCTGCTCATGTTAGGAAGGCTGCATGCACATAACGTAATTATTGTGTTGTGCAGAGCGTTCCTGGATAGACATTGTCACAGTGTTATGTGGGGAAGGTACTCTGCAAAAGTGGTGAAAGTAGAAATTCCCTTCTCTATTACTCCAGGCAGGCTCAGAGCTGTGACAGGTGAGATCCTGAAAGTCCAAAGAGACAGGACACTTCCATCTGTAGACGGCCTGTCTTGTCCCTCCCTGGAGGTTATTGTCCCCAGGACAGAGCTGGCAGGAGGGAAATGCTGGAGCACACAATCGTATTTCAGCACTTGAAGTGCTAAATGTTAACAATATTCTTGTGGTTCTTGTAGCTACTGCACAGTGACAGTGTGTGTCCCACACAGTCCCTGGTCACTGTACTCTGGCAGCAAGATAAAACTGCACAGTCCCAGGGCCTGGAAGCAGAATGCCACCATTGTTATTCTACCATCAAAACTCATCCTGCGCTTGACTCTGACATTTTAAGGGTAATACTGCATTCCAGCAGTGTTGGATACTTAGCTATGGTTTATTTGAAATGGCTTTTTGAATCTGGAAAATTTCAAAGAAAGCTTTCTCTTCAGTATTTCTGCAGTGCTGGATAGCAAGCTCACTGTGTATACCGAACCTACTAAGATTTTTGTTGAATCATAATGTGTTTCTAATTCCACACTGTAAATGCTAATATTTTCCTTGATACTTCTTCCTTATCTGCTGCAGTTATGACTCAGAAGACAAGATCTCTATGCTCTTTCTGAGCTACAAGTTTTTTTACCACCCTGACTTCAATTTTCTGTCTTAACCTTAATAGGGATTTTAATTGGGGTATTTGAAGGAGTTGAGAACAAGCTTGGCTTTGAAAAAAACAATTTTGCTATTTGTTTGTTTCAATGATTACAGTGAGAAGAATTGTTCACAGATATGGGAAGCATTTAAAAATGCATTTATTAACAAGGATCCTTGCAGCATTTTTCCAAAGGATTATGAATTATTTATCAGCCTGTCATTGCACACAATTCCACCTAACAAGGTAATAATTTTTTATGTTCACTGCCCTGTGACATACAACAGATTTTACGTTCAAAATTGACGAGTCATTCTGTGGCTGACTTGTGAGTCATTCTTTTTCACCTGTTTGTAGTTTATAAATTAGACTCTGTACTTTATAAACTAGACTCAGACTTGATAGCATGTTTCAATGTGTTTGGCTCCATTTATTTTATGTAGTAATTCTCAGCAATGTTTCTCTTTTCATACTACAGAGATCCCTCATTTTTCCTGCTGTGCTGGGAGCTCTGTCATAGTCCCTGAACTTCCACTTCCACTTTTCCCTAAGTTAGGTGCTCTGGCTGCAAATGCTGTGCCTGCTGTCATCTTTTGCTTTTACTCCTCACAGCTAAGTCTCATGACAATGACATGTTGAACATTGACACGCTGAACAAGCAAAAGCAGAAATGAGAGAGGATGCTGTTCTGTGCCAGAAAACAGTAAGGGTTTGATGTACTGGCAATTGCAAAGAACCTTGAAACTGCAAAAGACATGTTGTGCTTTAAAGCAATTTTACCTGTAGCACAATTATTCCTCCTTTCTAAATGATACAAGCTAAACCAACAAATACTATTGTCAACATAGCTTAATTCATGAGGAGTTCCACAAACACAGAAATAACATCTAGACATATGATTTTTTTCACACCATAAGCCAACATAGCAACGTGAGAGATTTCTGGTAACATATATCTGGCTTATAAATATCTTCCTTTTTTCTCCTTCCCCTAAATCTGTCTGCTGAGGCAGGCAAAGCTCGGCCTAACTATATTTAAAATAGGGCTATATCCCTTCTCATCAAACTAGTACTGTCCCTCAAGTCACTTGTGATTAGAATTTATGCCTCTTTAAAATAAAAACCTGTGTTCCTTTAAAGAGATAGCTAACATTTCTGGTTATTAGCTTAATTTTGAAAGAAATACAAAAACATGTTTTAAACTGTTTTCAATAGCCCATAATCTCATTATGTCTACACCCAAGAGCTGGTACATTTCTTCTCTCTGTTTTTTTCCTAGTCTCTTTTCTGGGAGAATAATCAGCTACTAGTCAATAGGTTGGCTGACAGAGGACGTCGCTACATGTCTCTGGGTGATACTCTGTTTGGCTTCTTTGGAGATTTTCTAAACTGGTGTGGGCAGGCAGACAGCCCTGGTAAGACAACGAGTGCTATGTTAAACATTTATCCCTAAAACCACAATGGAGACCAACTGCTGTGTTCTGGAGAAACTAAATTTGCTCTTACCCCATGAAAAATCAGGGATAGCTTCACTGTCTCGTTCTCTCTCTCTTGTATCATGTGAATATTTAACACTGCAGTCAGGGGAGCACACAGTGAAATGTAAATGGTGCTGCAGTGGAGATAAACCTCTCTCTCTCAGTGATCTGAACCTGGAGCTCTCTGCATCCCAGGAATAGAGTTAGAACCATTTCAGCCAAATTATTGAATCCACATAATGTCACTGTTTGCGTAAACTACAAAGGATGGAAAATTATTGAAAAAATACAGCAGTCAGCTTTCAGTGCTTTGCTATGTCAAATGATCTTCTGAGTTCAATGAGTAATGCACAAATATATTTAGTTGCTTTCTAAAGTCTCTTTTTACAGTCCTTATCATCTGTCTAATAGCACAAATCACATGTCTTCCTACAGGACTGGACTATGAATCCTGCCCTACCACGACGGAATGTGAAAACAATGCGGTGGAATCTTTCTGGAGGATGGCCTCAATCACTGTAAATAGTGCATTATGCTGACTTCATACATCTGCCAGTGTGTCCAGGGTGGTTCAGGAAAACATTGCTAGTTCAAAACACATGTAACTCTGCTGGATTATTTCCTCTGATACAAATACACTGGTTTAGACTGGCTGCAGTGTTGTAGCCAGAAAGACCTAACTTTCACCCTAGTTAGATAATGTGTTAAAATTCTGTTAGCTTTGTTAATATAAAACGTATACTAAGCACAGTAAGCACTCTGTCTGTCTACTGATTACAGGTCCTAAGTGACATTTGACAGCCTTGCTGAAAACCCTTCACTCACAGACCAAACTCAACAGAGAAAGCCAAAATGCTTTCTTCTTATGCTGAAGAAACTACTTACAGATATGAGAAAATAGCTTGAGAAGATCCATTGAATTAAACCATGGCCTGTTTGGTTCCTGTCCTTTCTACTGCACTGACCTGCTAGGGTGCTAGTGTAGTATTATTTTTGCAGTTCTGATATTCTTCGTGGTAAATTCTTTCCTTGATCATTATTGTTTACAATAAAATACCAAGTCATAAGACAAATCTGTGAGATCTGAAAAGCATTTTTATCTATTGCAGTATGCACAGCACAGCTCTGGGGTGATAAACGTCTTGTTGAATGGTTCTGCAGCTGGAGGAGCTTATCCACAGCCTGGGTAAGAGAACTGACAGATTTATGTGTACAGAGTCTGATGACTACAAAAAAGAAGAGTCACCCAGTTATTTGGGTCCTCTGCTGCAGAAAGCATGGGAAGTGTAGCTGAAAGAGCCTGTTGCATCAAAGTCTGCTGAGTTGTGGGGACTACTGTTAATTTTCCCTAGCTGAAGTAATTAATATGTACTGGATGGAAGCAATCCTTTCAACTCCTGCATTTTACAAACTGTTGTGGCAAGCACGGGGAATGCTCTGAAAGCTGCCTTCAGGTCAGCAAATGTACTGTGGCAAAATATGTCAGATGAGTGCTAACAAAATTTCTCTTCAGGGACATGTCCAAGTAGAGGATATTGTTACAAGGAGTGTAGCTTTTGTCTAGCCTAGGAGCAAATTTGTTAAGTTCTAAAGGGAAAGTATTTCTCCATGACCAAGAGTGGAAGTAGTTTGAAATCTATTATGCTTTCAGGAAAAAAAAAAGCTTGTTGAGGAGAGTAATAGCAAAGATGAGCTTCCTCTTCTCCTTAGTTCCTTTAATACTGAGGACAGGTGTCTTTTTCCTGATTCACAAGTGTACCACCATGCAGAAGTTCATCTAAGCTTACATTCAAAATTTATTGTAAAAGTATACCCTTCAGAACCTTTACTATGTGTCTGCAGTGACTGCTTATCTGTGGTAAAAAATACATATTTCATTACCTCCACAACTGTCCTGTCCAAGGCAGATCAAAAAATTACATATTTTAAAAACTCATAGAAGAGATCCTCCTCCTGTGTGTTTACTGAGGACTAAAAATGACCATTGGAAAGACATTTTTATCTCTGGATAGGACAGAAACAAGAACCATCTTTTCCAAAACACCTACTAACTCCTTACTTCTGTCCCCCAAAACATCCATCTCTGTACTCAACTTTGAGCTAATCACAAGCACTTACACAGTCTCCTTGGATTGGTCAGGTGGTCAGCTGGGATCAAATCTTCTGCAGATGGTAATATCTGGCAGCAGGCCAATATCCAGAATCTGGTATAGAGTCCTCATTTTAGAAATGGATTCCTTATTTCTGTTATTTTATAGAGTCCTTATTTCAGAAGCATCTTACACATGAATTAATCCCACCAGCTCCCTGGGTTGCCCGTCTGCTGGTATTTTAACCAGTGAAATTACCTCTGAAACACAGCCTGCCAAGGAGAAAACAAAGCCAGTTAGTCCATCTGTTTTCATTGCTGTGTATCTTCTGGTCCATTTATGACTGAATTTGTTTAAGAGCTCATGTTTGAAAGAGGCTGGAAATTGAATAGTTAATAGCAGAAGGTAATCTCAAAGATCTACCTGTCTTCCTAATCATCTCTCTGGTCTGTTTTCAAGTATTTCAAAGCCACTTTCAAAGTTTATCCACTTTTAAAGTTTGTAGACTTAAATCATCATTAAATCATCTGGTATCATTTCAGTTAAGATTTATTTCTCATTTCATGGCAAAATAACATTGTTCATTCACACAGCATGAATTTAGTTGGCAGATATCTTTAATAATAGTAGCCAGTTCAAAAACCAGTTTTTCCAAAGTCAGTTGTACATTGTTCCTCCATGGTTCCTGACTCCTCTAGGTAAAGATTTCTCCAAATTTGGGAGTGAGCTTCTTTTTTTCTGCCAATAACATATGCACGAATGAGTAAATGAGTTGGAATCTTAATTTTTTGTTATATTTTCACTGTGTTTTGGACTGGCTTAGACACTTTGGACAGATAGGCAAATCTGCTGTTGGTGCTACTGGTCTATGGTCATCCACTGCTGTACCAGACTTGACCAGAGAAAGCAGCTCTTGGTGTCTGTGTCCTGCTCTTCCACTTCTCCAGAAATTCAAAATAACTTGGTAACTTCATGAACCAACAGACAGTGGCAAGCAGCACATGTCCTGTGCTTCCCTGGCAGAGCCAGGTGGTTTGCCTGAAGGCACTGGGAGGACACACTCACATTGTCACTGCTGGTCTCATCTGGGAAGTGGCCACTAACAACAGTCCCTTCTTCTCTGTGGAGGTCTCAGAATGTTTAAAAGGGCTAAGAGACACTGCACTGCTGATACAGGCATTTAACAAGACACATGATAGGCAAATAGAGAATTAGAGGAGAGACCTGGACCAGGCATTCAGTGAGGACACAAGCTTTCTGAGGGAAAAAACCCTAGAAGGTTGGAAATCATTACAGAACATCTTGCTAACAGGGTTAGAAATCTGTGGCTGTGAAATGCCAGCATCTCACCAAAAAAGTCAATCTAGAGACATTAAAAGCGACCTTTAGATTTCATATCTTCTTAGATTAGATATTATGAGGAAGTATCAAATGCTTTTTGTTTTGTTTTTGCATTTTTAAAAGTTCATTCTGGTTCACTTTTAGCTGAATTCATTAATGCAGAGGAGGAAAAGACTATTTAATTTTCCTGTTCTTCATAGTTCTAAATTTTTTTTCTTGAATCAGTTTTTTTGCAGATTATGAAATACCTAATCTCCAGAAAAGCAAAATCTCACAAATTTTCATTTGGGTTGTGGATGATATCGGAGGACCAGATATGTAAGTTATGTCTTCCAAAAAACCAAAAAAGCTTCTCCCTTTTGGACCTGTCTTTAAAATTTCACCTTATCTTTCTGTTTGATTATATTTGCATACTACTTAGAGCAAAGTATTTTAGATGCTTTCATGAACAGAAGACACAAGCTGTGATTCCAGAGAGTATAGAAACACCAGAATGAGACAAAATATGCATAAATTCTAATATTAGATCTGGAGCCAACTCTGGGTTAGATGTGTGTGTGGATCTCAGACCCCAAATGAAGATAGAGCATGAACAGCTTTACAAAGAGTCAATCTGAAATTCAGATTAAGTGCTGATGAGTGATATTTCTTTCACCTTGCCATATGCATTCTTTTCATTTTCACCAATCTTAATTGAAAATTTGTAGAAGCAGACAAATACCAACAGGGGGCTCCTTTTCTCTAAATTATTAACCCAGTAATGAAGTGTAGGCTTTGAAAGTGTCTAATTTTGCTGGTAATTTAATTAAAGCAAACAAACAAATATAACAAAACTGATCAGTCCAAACAGAATATGTTGTGTATTTTACCACAATGCTGTGGAGTCTATATAGCATACTTCAGATTAGCATTTCTCAGCCTGTCTCTCTAAATCAAAGAATAATACCCTCTGAGAGTGGAAAAAACATACAGCTCATACAGCAAAAATTGCCCTTTTTACAAAAAAGCACTGAATGTTAATTTATCTTTCAGTTAATGGATGCATGGAAATAATTGTGTATTTTTATTAATTATTTTCTACAATTACTGTATTGGTCTCCATATGATTTCTTTAGTCATGAGTATTTACTGACCAGCAGATAAGTAGCACTGGCCTTAATACTTTATGTTGGTGCAAGTTCAGAGGTCTCAGTAGGTTCTGTATTATGCTAAACTTTCTTATGCTTCTTGGACTACAAATTAAAAAATCAGTGCTATAAACAGGAGCTGTGTTTAGGATTGTTTCTGGATTTTTTTCTTATTTTACTAATTACATCAAGTTCAGTGAAAAGAAATAATATAACAAAAGACTTGCAGTAATATTGAAATCCTTCCTCACAGAGATTCCTGTGGAAAAAACAGTGTAAAAATATTAGAAACCAGGCTGAAAACCCTTGGTTATGATGTCACGTGCGCTGACAATAATAAGTAAGTGAAAACCTTTTATTAATATGCTGTATTTGCAGAAGCACCTTATCTATTTTGATTCTTCCTGTTCAATATTGAAGTGTCATTAATTTTGTGTCTTCAGGAGGGACTGATATTTTGGGATCATGTCACATTTTTCAGACTTGGCATTTTTTGGTTGTGAATTGAGCAAAATACTACATCTTATTGTATGATTGGGTGGAACATTGTACTTACTCCATCTCAGACACAGAAGATGACCTCTAAACAACATTTAAAAACACTATTGAATGTCTGCAGAATTACCAGTTATTCACAATAGGTTTCACAGCTCTAGTTATTCCCATAGATTGCAAGATAAATTTAATGAAGGGAAGATTTAAACATGATAGCACTGTGAATTTGTTTCATTTTTTCATGGTTTTTTTTTCTCAGTTGTCTGCCTGAAAGGTGCTAAATAAAGTATTATTTTCACAGGTCTGTAATGTTCTTACTGTGCCTGGATAATCCTGATGATTCTAAGTGTGCCCTTGCATCGTAAGTAAAAGAAGTTCAGCCTGTCCTCAGTGTCATTACAACTGAATAAACTATGCAGAAGTCAACAGTTCAACAGATCCCACCTCTGCCACCAATTATAGATCACCTGATGCAATGCACAGTGGTCTTGAATTTGTTACTTACTGTGCATTGAGTTAGCAGTTTCCATTCACAAATTGTGCACAGCTGTCTGTGAGCACCTGCTGTCCAAAATTAGGTGTTAATGGGTTCTCATTGATCTCTCAGTAACATTGTATATCACTGATCATGTGAAGCTTGTATGTATCACTGTTCTGATATAAAATCTATGACAAATTTGAAGCTGCTTTCATTAATATCATTTCTGGAATAATCAAAGTATAGATCAAATGTGGCAACAGATCTAAAGGACATTTCTGGAATTTTCAATTCTAAATATTGAGGAAGTTTCCTTATAATCTTCCATTTTGTGTGAAACATAAAGTCTATATTTTAATGTATTTACCTGGGGGCAGTGAGTTATCTACAAAGAATGCAGATTACATCCAAGACACAACTTCTTAATTAGCAAGCATTACTCCCAAATTCCCTACTTATCCATATTTATCTTTATTATATAAGGAGCATTGACTTAATTTATTATGTATTTAGTGAATGTACAGTAAAGATTACTGTTTTCAATTCTGACTATGTTTCTTAATCTATATGCTGTTGCATATATAGGTACATATAAGATACTTGAACATGGGAATGAGAACTTCCTCACTGTTTGGAATGTTGTAGAATATATAGATACATAAGCACTATTTTCTAGTTATATTATTTTTATGAATAATCCATGCTTTATTTCTTACTGCCCTTTCTTCCCTATTCAAGCACATGCAAATTTTTGTTTGCTAATACCTGTGTGATACTACAATGATAACTTCTGCTGTGAAAGTCCTGGTTTGCTGTCCCTGGTTATGGCAGAAGAGAGGTGCAACTCCAGCTTGCCTGCCTCTGGGAGGGGCTGTAGTGCTTTGTGCAGTACAGAAAAGGAGGTGGATATCACCTTCTGTAACAAATGTCCAGTTTTTGGTTCACACTTACAGAGAAAGTGAGTATTCCCTGTTCTTGATGGTCACTGAAAACTTTTACTCACCTTGCAATGCAACGTTTATTCTCACATGCAAATTATATCTCAGCACCAGAGTATAAGTGTTATGAAAATGGTGGGTTTATAGATACCACTGAGAGCTCCAGACTTCGTGTGGGAAGTAGATCATAGAACAGACTTCCTGTTAAGGCTTTGATTGGTTACAAAATGCCACTTGCACAGTGGATTAAAATAAGGTTTCCTTGTTCTGCTACTGAATGGTAAGGCTTTTGTTCACATGTCAAAGGAAAATACAGTTATCCCCTTCAAAATAATAGCTGTGAACATAGTGACAATATTAACAAACTGGAAGAAAAAGCACTTCACAGGACTTTGAAAAATGCAATATTGTGAACTCTTAAAGGAAGATTTTTCTCCTCTCCCAGGTTTTAAATAATTTTCCTCAAAATTTTGTGATGTGGGTATGTTACTCAGCTGAGGAAACCTGGATGAGAAGGCTTTTGGAAAGCATTAATGTGTTCTTCCTTTCAGCGGTGGGATGAGCCTGCAGTTCTGCAGTGTTGCCACATGGCGTTTGCAGTGATAAGCAGGGGAGCAGCCGCCCCTTCCTTTCCACCCATGTCGGAACTCAGAGTAACATAATCCCTGGTGTGTTTGAAACACCAGCCTCACACTCTCCTGGGGTAACTACTGAGCAACTCAGCTGCTCTCATCCTCCTTAGGAAACCTTTCCTTGCCTGTTTCCTTCTTGAGCATTGTGCTCCATCCTGTATGCATGGCACCGTGATAAGTTTGATTCATTTCACATCTATCCCAAATCACAGTAGAGCTTCCCAATCTGAATGCAAAACTATCATTGCCTCTCTCTGAAATTTAAGTAACTTCAATACTATAAGCCAATTAATACTTACATTCTTCCCAAAATCATTTAATTCTTTGCAGTAAATAACACCACCTCAAATGAAACTAGCTACCTTTTCAGAAAGCCTTAAGCAGATGCATATAAATGATTTGATGATCATTTTCTTAGGTATGTGTTCTGTGTGAGTGGATCTGTGATGGTCCATTAACTGACATGGGGGCAGTTTGGCCAGTAGGGATATCTCTGTTTGGGGGGTGTATCTGTTAGGAAAAGTTTCCTTTGCAGAGTATGTGTTCTCAGGGTTCATACTTCCATAATGAAACAGCCATTCAGGCTCTGATGCATCCCCTTTCACGAGGGCTATTTGCTATTACAAGGCTGATAGCTGCCCTCTCAGCCTCCAGAGAATAATGTCCTGAGCCCAAAAACATCAGAGTTGGACAAGTGACTTTTTAGGTCACCACAACTTGTGTTACATTGGCATAGCTAAGGAGAGAGCTGGGTCAGGGTAGCAAAAGGATGGCCTAGAAGGTGCTGTAATGTACTTGGGGCTTCTTCTTGCATAGTGGAAGTGCCCCTTAACTCCTCTCCAGACTTGACTTGGACTTCTGCTTGTTCAGGTGACTCCCTGATGTTAGAAAATACTTGTGAGTAAAAAGTACCCACTAGATGGCAGAGATGGCTTACAAATGCAAGCAGGAAGGAAGCCAGATGCAAGCTGTTAGTGGTGGTATGTATTACTGTGGTATGTATTAATTGCATTATTGCAGTGTCAGGGAGATGTGGAAATGGATCTGGATACTGTTGCACCAGGCGCTGTGAAAACACAGCCCTCCAGGACCACTGCTGTCTAGAAGAGCACTATAAAATCACAAGCATAAGGCCAGAGACAGCAAAAGGATGTGGAGAGACAAGAAGGCTCTTGTGCAAAGGTAGAGAGTTCCCAGGGTTTTGCAAACATACTCTGTTTATAGAATCATGACAGCCAAAGGGAGTCTGTTGGCAGGCTCATGTAAAGAAACTTCTAGCTTAGCACTTGGACCACAAACTTCATCCTTGGCAACAACTAACCCCTGATATTTAAAAGAATTCTAACTCAGCTCTGTGCTGTGAACATCCTGTTTGTTTTCTCTTCTTCAGATCTGCACCAGCAGCACAAAGAGGACCTATATCTTCAGACAGAGGAGGCAGCTGGGACAAGCTCATGTTTGTTTCTTTTGTAGGCTTTTTGTTCAGATTTGCTTTAGTGTACTAAGTTAATCAACTGAATCCATATCCTCTGTTTGCCTTAGCTAGCTATAAATTTGGCTTCAGCTAATTTCTGACTGGCAAACCTGCATATTAAAACCTTGCACACTAGATACTGGCTTCTTTTAGTATCAAAATTTATCCCACTGCCACTAGAAAGCCTCACCTTTTATTTTATTTTATTTTTCTAGAAGAAGTTCATTGCTATTTCCTCTTATCTTTATTCTCCAGAATTAAACTGAGAATAATACTTCCTGGTCACAGATTTCAGAGAGGAAGATGACACTATGCCTGTCATACATCACCCACAGAGATTACTTGTTTGTAAAACCATCCTAACATTTGACCTTGGAAACTAAGTGACTGATTATCATGTTTTGGGAAGGCAAAACATAATTCAGGTCAGAGGGATCTTAGATTGCTCACCTGATACAAGATGCAATAGGTAAGACCGTGGAAAAATAAACTCATTTTCCTAAGTGGTCCAGTAGTTGGGCCAAACAAAAACAAGGGTACAGCAAGATTCTGGCTGCATACCTGCACACAGTATTTATTTTACCATATTATATCAATTGCTTCATCATCCACACAGCTGTTCCTCAGCTGGCTGTTTCCTGGCCACTGGATAGCAAAAAGTCAGATATACCAGGTCTAGAAAATTCCACAGTTTCCCCACCATGATGTGATTTATGGTATATCAAATTCAGATAAGAACCTGCCAAGTCAGACATTGGTCAGCTTGCAGTGAACTCAGATAGCAGGGTTTAGAACATACTGAGAAGAGAGCAGATGCCATCCTGAAGATTTCTTGAGTTACTTATGTGAATTCCAGCGCTCCAGCTAGATGCTCCTCTAAACCACCAAGACATCCAGCTACCAAGATGACACATAAATCTTCAGAAAAAAATAGTTATTCTACTAGAGAATAAGTTTATGTAGATATTTTTTGCACATTCTGTGTTAGCTTTTGTATTTATTTATTTGTGTTTGTATTGACTGGTTGCCAGGAAGTTGGGAGAGGATGTTCCTGTAATCTCAGTGAACCTGATTTAGGCATCCATAGTAGATTTACATCCTTTCAATCCCTGATGCAACTGTATCATTTATATGTTTGAAAGATAAAATATTTTAAATATGTTATAGTTGCTTATTTGTCTTGCTTCCCTACCTGTAATAATCTTTAATTTGGTTTTGATGCAAATCTCTATATGTTGCACACATATTTGGGCTTGCCCAGGTCACAGGTGGGTTTAGGCTTCAGCTTAAAGGATTTTCGTGTCTTGTTTCAGACACAGAAAAGTACTGAAAGTACTAAAGTACTGAAATCAGAAGTTACAGGCCTTTGAAAATCTGGGCTGTATTATGCCTCAAAATTGTTCCCTATCTGTGCTGTAACTTTAGTTCTTTGATTAGTTCCTTCAACAACCTCTTCGTTTTTTATTGCTTCATTGTTTCATGTTCTATTGTTTACAGCAGCCACCAGAGTAGTAAGAAAAGTATCTGTAACAGTCACATCTCAGATAGCTAAAGGCAAGCAATTCTGGTAAGTCATCTGTTTGCCCACAGCAGATCACACCATGGCACATTTTGGGCCACAGGCTGTACAGACAGTGTGTGTGAGGCTCCCAGGTGTCTAAGCCATCACCAGGCCCAGCGTGTCCTCCCTGTACGTGACAGTGACCTGTATGTGACAGTGTGTGTGAGATCCAGGGAACAGCTTAATACCATTAACCAGCCATGTGCCTCTCAGGCAACTTCCAGCCACAAGCCAAGCATCCCAGCTGGCCAACTTTTGCTTTCCAGTTTATGAAAGCTTTCCAGCCTCTGCATGTAATTGACTCCAGCTGCACAGTCAGTGCTGGCAGCTACTCATGGTACCAGACACACTGTAGAAAGTGCTAAATGATTCTGTTTTGAAAAAAAAATACTAAAATACAAAGTAGGATAGCTACAATTCAAACAACTGAGATTATTTCATGCATAACCTTATGTCAAGAACAACTCACTCAGAAACTCTTGAAGTGTTTTCTTATTTTGAATGTTCTTTCCTCTTTTCCCATTACTTCAACTCAGTAGCAAACACAGCAATTTCTTTTTTAATACCTGTAAAATAAAGTGTCTCAAACTTGCTTTAAAAACTTGGGAAGATCTGGTCAGATTTTTAGCTAACCAACTAATACAGCTAGTAAAAAAAAACACCAACAGAGCAAGGTTCTAGATGCATAGGTTTCCTGAGATTTTTAGAGGCAGCAAATGTCAAGCTGAGTGTGAATCATTTGTTCTGAATTTAACATAATGGTTTTAATCTGTGCAAAAGAACAGTGTGAGTGGCGTCTCGGAAGCTGAGGGCAGAAGTGTCAGCAAAGCAAGAAACAATAAGGTCATTTGTTACTCCCAGAGGGAGGGAGAGACATGAATATGTCTTCTTTTATTTCTACATCTATAAGGATGTGAACAGTACTATTTACAGTTATCTGTTACACTTAAGTGGTGACAGTCACCCAGGTGAGCCTGTGCTATGTTTTGAACACCCAGGAAGTGCTCTATTAGCAATGTCTCATATAAGAGCTGTGCTAAATCATACTGTCCAAAAGGCAACTGCCCTTCTTGAACTCATGCAAGCCTGGGGAAGTTCACAAATACAGATTCAGAATGTTTCAACCATTCATATTTGTGCTAGCAGTATACAAAACCAGTTGTCTCCAGATGTGAATTGGAGGGAGAAAATGTTTCAGATAAAAACAATGTGTATATCACTTAATTTTGAGTCCCACTGGATGCCAAAATCCTTTGTAAATCTATTAATATCCAACTCCTTATGGCAAATGAAAACATGTACAGGAGCATTACAAGGTGTTCTGCATTTCTGCAGACAGACTTGTGGAAGCTACTGAGACTAAGGCAGTATTTCCTTCTGTGCCCATTTTGTGGACCATTTAAGAACTCAGTTATCTCACATTCTTCATTCCTGTATAGAAGTAAATATAATCTCCCCTCCTACTAACCTGCTTTTTTTTCTGCTGCATGTGTTGCAGTCGTTGTATCTGACAAAAGCTGAACTCTAATTTGGAGTAGTTCCTCTTTCCAGCATGTGTGTGCATGCACACATATACATTGGTTCACACCTGCTCTGCCTATTTTTAAATGCAAACTCTTGAGTGTTCTGGAGTAAAAAGCTGTGAGAATAAACCAAGGACAACTTGATCACCTCTATGTCCTTTTTATACTGCTGGTGTTTATTTTTGTCATATTGGTCTTGATATGATATTCAGCTGACATGCCTATGTTTCCAATCAACAGTCTTAAATGTACTCAAATGTGACCTGAAACCTCAAGAATTTGAGTAATACTTTTTGTTCTGTGAAAGCTAACTCTTTTGATAGTGTTCTTCTCAACTGAATTACCTAGAAATAATTCTGATGTATTTTGCTTCAACAATGATGTGAAGTGGAAGAAGAGTGCTTTTAGCAGAGCCAAGTTTGGTTTAAAATAGCTCAGTATGGGGAGGCACAGTATCTTAATTTAGCCAAATGTCAGGGTGGCTCAAACACTTCACAAGTTTTTCTTTTTGATTTTCAGGTTTTTCCTAATTCCAGCTTCTACCCAGTCTAAATTTACTTGCCATTTTATGTAAGAGGCAAAGAATATAACCTGTCAGATTTTGTTTATAATCTGCAGGCATCTGATTTCCTAGTTTCCTGAAAATTAAGAAGGCGAGCTCAGAGATCCTCATTCCCTCGCGGCAGCAGCGCAGTTCCAGCGGGAGCTGGCAGGGAGGCTGGGGCAGGAAATCGGAGCCCGGCAGCGTGGCACGTATGTCCCCTCACACCGAGCCAGAGTGCCCGTGCTGCTGGCAGCCCCCCTCCTCCCACCTTCTCCCTTCCTCTGCAGCACAGCTAAGGTGAACCTGATCTCAGTTCAGATGAGTTACTCGGTATTTTTAGCAGAATATGCGAGCAGAAAATGATGCTGTTGGAAATTCTATAGGAGGAAAAGAAAGGTGGAAATGGTAGTACACATTTCCTCCCAGCAGCAGGCAGTGTGGTGAACTCAGTGGTCTCTTACTTGTGACCATTTGATAGGAATACCTGCTGGCTGTGGAAGCAGTAAGTGTGGTGAGGTCCCTAAGATCCTCCAGAATTCCTCCAGTGTGCCTGGAGTATCTTATGCCTTTAGTTATGATACTTAACAAAGAAATATTTTTAACCCAGTAACTGCTCTTGTCTGGGCACCTCTCAGTGATTAGACTTGACGTGGTCTGGAATCTGGCATGAATGCTTTGATAAATAATTAACAAAGAATCTAAGTTTTGTAGGCAGAAACCAGAGTTATAAATCAAGACTGTGGTGAATGCTGGATTACCAAACTGCATGAAGATTTTTTTTCCCCATTTGCAGCAGGTAAAGTCAAGAGTGCTAAAGAAATGACAGGCATTCTGTCTGCTACACTGTGTCAAGGTACAGGTGTGGAAAAGCTCCTAGGTCACTTTGTGCCATTTTGAAGAGCAGCAAACAAAGGAGGAAATGAGTAGAAATAAGAATCCCATGGACATTTTAATCTTCTGATAGCAAATTCCAACTGTAGGACATGCTGGCCTGTGTTGAGCTACATTTTTACTTTTCCTTTTGCTTCGATGAAAGCTACCAGAAAATCCAGAGCTGGTATTTCCACAATTTAGAATGTATGCTCTGGGCTTTCTGTCACCACTGCACATTAGCATGGGGTTATATGACATATTTCATATATCACTTGAAAAGTATTTAAGGACAGTAAGCACAACCAATAGTCTTGTAAACTGCAGCATCAAATCCCAGACAAATATTCATATACATGTATACTAAAGCATCTTTTACATAGTTCTCAACTAGAAATAATCTTTGCCAAGTTTTTGGGTTTTGACCTTTGAGCCATCATTTGAAACCTTTCCAAGTGGCATACCTACCCTGTATAGTTCTTTTAGGAATAATTGTGCTATTTACGCTCTCCTGGAGTTGGAGAGCCTAATTCTGTATCAACTTTGTTTCCTTGGCTGCCTCAGTGGGATTGGAGCCTTATGGGTATTTCTCTTCAGAATGTGTGAGCAGCATAACAATTAGTACTGGCTAGAAAACAAGCACTCAGTTTCATGAAAGTTGGTGAGATTACTGCATGTGCTTTTCCTCTTGCACTAAATTAAACCTTGAAAAATGCTTTGCACAAAAAGCAAACAACAACAGCACAACAGCAGCCTCATCAGAAATCGTGGTAACATTCCTCACTGATAGGATGTTGCTTTGGTACAGCTCTCACTTACCTGCAAACTCAACAATAAAAGCTGTTTAAAATTTTTTAAAAATTAAATATGTCTTGAGTAAAAAAATACTTTCTTCATATCCTGATTGAGGTAGTATTAATGAGTCATTAAACATAGGCCTCCCACTCTGCAGAGCAGTGCTTTAAACAATACACTTTTGTGTTTTTCTCGTTTGCCTAGGACATCATTTTCTGACATGTCTAAATAGAAGGGCATAAGAAGAGTGGTGAAGGTGACACAAAAGAATGAAACAACCTGTTTCCCCAAGCTGTTCTACACCACCTCCCTCCCCACCAGAGCAGTGTGTTTGTATGTAGGAGATCTCCTGGCATGTTTCCTTGTTCCTTGACAAAATCAATGTGCAAACCCCAGCTACGACTTTGTTTTGTTACAAACCCTCCACTTTGGCTAAAGAAAAAAGAAACTGGGAATTGCAAAATACAAGAAGCAGCACTGGTGGCAGCAGGAAATTCTTTAGGAACAGCAAAGCTCAGGATGCACCTGTAGAAGCACCATGCTCTCCAAGAGAAGGGGAAGGAGCAGATGGGATGACACTGAAGAGAGCCAGCAGGGGAAACAAGCACAGAAATGGGAGGAAGACACTTTGTCCAAAGAGGGAGAATGTTTCAGACCTTTGGGATCTTTGTTTACAACAAACAAAGAAAAAAATCAGTAATTGGTGTCTGTTCCCCTGTCTGAGAGAGAACAGCACCGTCAGTGCTGTCAGGGCTCCAGCTGGCGCCCAGCGAGCTCGCACAGCCAGCACACGGAGAGGCCGGTGCTGCCCACACAGGCAGCGAAAGGAACTGGGCTGTGTGGAGAGTGATCAGGGAATGGCTGAGCCCCACTGCCTGCTGCTCTGCT
>VZRX01020672.1:4403-23169 GCA_013398075.1 Notiomystis cincta
TTTTTTTTTGCTTATCCTGTCTGCGGTGAGAGTAGCGCCGCAAGGAACGTGCTGTGCTGTGCTGGAGGTGAAGGCCCAGGTGCCGAGGAGAGATCCTGGGCCGTGTCCCTGACGGCCTCTCCATGTCTAGGGCAGCTCCTGAGTGACTGCCGTGTTGTGCTTTCCTTCCTTCGTCAAACTGCGAAAGAGACCGAGAATTTACCGAGAATGCCGTATGGGGCTTGTAGCGCTCGAGCCAGCCCCGTACCCTGGGAGTTCTTGCAGTCTGCTGCCCCCGAACCTGCTCCTGTGACCAGGACAGGGAATTATCTCCATTTGGTTTGTCAGCGTTGTGCAGGCAGCTGTCCTGGCTAACAGATGGGTCTCATCTTTTTTTTTTTGCATATGTATTTGTGAATGTGTGTGGCAGATGGGGTGGAGCAAGGGGAAGGCACTAAAAATCCTTAAGAGGAAATTTATATGTAGCTAAGGCTGGAAAGGAAGATTGAGACTACATACGGAATTGCTAGTTGTTTCTGTTGTCAGCTGCTAGAAACCTTAATTTTGGAGGAAGGTGGTGTTTTTATAGGTGCTGTATAGACTCGTGACAGAAGGGCGGTTGTGGCTCTACAGAGGCTGCAGATGTGGGCAGAAGAGCTGAGGTGATAATGGTTCTGAAGGTTCGTGAGTTAGCTGGCTCTTAGCCCACTGTTTTTTTCCACTTGTCTGTGGTCATTTTCAGCTGTTACTTTCTGCTTGAGCAACAACTGCATGGTGAGGTCCAACATCAGCTAGCGGATACCCTACCCTGCCTCCCTTTGCCCATGTCTGTGGGCCCTGCTAAGCCATGGGGGCAAGTGGTGAAGATGTGGTCACACACGGTAGCACAGGTGTCGTGTGGGACCCTCTGCAGTGGGACGGCAGTGCCTCTGAAACCGTTCATTCACTCGCTGATGGGTGACTGTTTGCTGTCTCCAAGTTAGAGGCAAATACAATGAAAACTTGGAAAGAACGGGCAGAAATTTACCTTTCTGGTCAGTTACTCTGTGCTGTTGCCTTCAGTGGCCATCTGACATGTTTTTTGGACGAGCTTTCCATATAATGCAAAAGGCTGTGTAAAGACACAGGTTCCATAGCTGCAAATGGCACAGAGCAGGAGCAAGCTTGTGCATTGCCACAAGCTTTGAAAGTTATTTTGCATTCAGGTACTTGAAGTATCTTGCATTTTGAGTCATCTGACAGGGACAGACCTTGCATGTGCTCCATTATATGTATGCTTTAGAGAGTCATATTGGCTTTGAAATAAAGCCTTTTCTTGGGCAGGGGAACTAATGGGTATTTAGTCCCTGATTTAGGCTACTTTGGTGGTATTTGTAAAGTTTTGAGCCTTGCTGCCTGTAGGGCTGTGCTTAACAATGAGGAGGTGTGTTCAGAAGGCACTTCTTGTTTTGAGTGGGCTGTAACAGAAACCTGAGGCCTACTAGGCTTCTAATTCAGGCAGTTCAGTTGTGAGTGTGGGTGAGACACAATATGCTCTTGACTTCTCGTGGAGTATATTCTTGCTGTATTCCTTCTAAACGGAAGGAATTAGCTCAGAGAATAGGAAGCTAGTAACTCTTTAACCAGTTACTGGAGAAACCAGTTCTAAGGTGTATCGTTGAAAGATTTGTCACTCCTTTTGTTTTTCCTTCTTATTTTTCCATCTTTACTTTTCTTCCTTTTTTCCTGTGTAATCTCTTGCTAGATGGCAGGTAGTGTTCATTCTCATGTTGATGTGCCTGAGCTCTGTGTCTCTGCTTTAAGTTGTGTGACAAAGTAAATGGTTGGATTTGGTGATCTTGGAGTCCTTTTCCAACCTTAACGATAGTTATCCTGAGATGATGGGAGCAAGTGTCAATCTAGCTGGTGGTGAGCGTAGTTGGTGGCCTGGTGTGTGCAAGAGGGATGGAAAAAAGGAGTGGTGGGAAAAGAAGAAAAAGCAGATGGGAAAGAAGAGAGGGGAAAATATGGTTGGAGTGAAGGAGGGCAGAGGTCTTATTGAAATTACTGCCTCTGCTACGTTTAGTACACTCTTGATCTAGCAAGTTCTTCAACCTTGAGGACAGGTTAATGAGACTTTGGTAGCCTTTCAGAAATGTCACTTCCAATTGTGAGAAACAAAATGGTAAGTTTAGTTATCTTTTCTTGACCCACACCTGTGGTGCTAAAAGCATCAGTGTAGAGTAGGGCAGGAGGAAAAGAGAGTGGGTTACTTTGTGTGCAGATGTGCTGGGTAGATGCTGGCTTGATCCTGGAGATTTATTGGCTGTGCCATCCTGGTTACGGAGGCAGACAGGGATGTGACACAGCCCCTTTGCCTCTCCTGAAGGATGAGCTAAGAAGTCCTGCTGACTTAACTCTGTATGTGGAGAAACTAGTGCTCCTGACCATCAGCACCGTGAAGCTGTGTGGTGGCGAGAGCTGCTTCAGTGCTTTGGGCAGAGTTGGTTGGGTCAGCTGCAGTCTCTGCTGACCCAGAGTTAGTAACCCAGGGTGAGTGTTCTGTATCCATCAGTCTGTTTAGCAGTATCCTAGATTTTTTTTTTCATTACCTGTTATATCCCCATCGTTCATTATCCCAGGGTCAAAATCCTTGAAAATCTATCATGTGCTGAATGATGTTGAAGGTGGCATTCATCTGGCCATATGTGCTCATCTGTGTCCAAAGTGGTCAGCAACAGGAGGGATGGACATTCCTGGGATTCATCTCAGCCTGATTCACTTAAGCAAATGAGTTGTGACCTGACGTGCTCAGGTACTCATCTACTTTCCACTGAGTATAAAAGAAGGCATGAATGGTCCAGGTATTTATCTCAAGAAACTTGTGAGGTTCTTGGAAAACCTCAAAGATTTTGGGAAGAGTTATGGCAGTTTTGCCATAAAGGTGGGTTTGTTTTGGTACTTGGGCACTCCCTCCTTAGTGCAGTCCTTGAAATGTTACTGGCTACTAAAACCTACTAAAATAAAAAAGAAGAAAAAGGGAAAGAAAAAGGCATAACTGAGTCTGATGGTGACACAAAACAAGAGGGCTGTCACTTGCCATTCGTTGGGCCCACTAGTTGCAGGATTCCTGACTCCTGCCTGTGGTGGTTCCTGGCAGTTTGGGGCAGTGAGGGATCAGGAGCTGGGGCTCCCACCTTCCTGTTGTGGTTTGTTGAAATCTACCGCCTCTTGCCCTGGCAGCACTGGCTGGAGCTGCCTTCCCTCCATGATGAGTCAGCAGCTGCTGCCCTTGCACTGCCAGAGATCACCAAAGTGGCAGATCATAAATCCTGTTAATGGTATCAGAAGTGCCTGATTTCAGTTTCCAAAATACAATACTGTGAGATGTTTGGTTCCAGGTATATTTTTTCAGTTTCAGTTTGGTTTTGTTTTTGGTCTTGTTTTTTTTTTTCGTTTTTTCTTACTCAAGTGAAAAGCAGTTCAGAAAACTTTATTTCATAGTAACACAGGATTCCTCATTCAGTTTTCCTGTGAATCTTACCTGTATCTCAGTGCTTTACATGCCATGTCTTGACCCCTTTTCTGAGAAATCCATGTGACTGCTATATTGACTGAAACACTAAATTTATTAGTCTATTTAGTGGCAGTATTTAACATTGTATTTTCTTATTCCTCCTTCTCCTGCCTCCTTCTGAGATGAGGAGTAACTCTTCTGATCACAAGATCAGAAGTGAAATATCTCAGCAGGCTTTCCTGAGCTGTACAAATTTCACAATTCACTTTTGCCTTATTTTCTGCATCCTTGTAATTCGTTTGTATCTTTCCTTGTAGATCTTAGTGGCCCATTTAATTTTAAAATTACAAGGATGAGGATTTCACTTGGTATCTTGCTTTTGAGGACTTACTTTTAATTACTACTATTGCTTACTTAGCAAGCAGTGTTTTAGTGAAATTTAGCACCGATTTGAGTCATCCATTCCATAAGTTTTATCACAAGCCAATCTGGAGTTTAAAAAAGTATAATTGTCAGTGAGTTTTTTGTTTTAACTAGGGTTTATCCCCAGTTCTGATTCAGGTAGATGGTTTTAAATTCCCCATATCAGATAATTTACTTATTCCTGGAACACATTCTGTCAAAAGAGAAAGTGTGTGCCAAGATTCACATGGATGTGTGTGGACCTGACTATAAGATAGTACCAGATATTTTAATATGAGTGATAAGATCTGAGTTGTACTATGGATGCATATCATGTGTGGTTGCAGTTGTGCCTACTGAAAAGTTTGCTCACTGGCATCCCAGTTCCAGAGGAAATTGTTGCTTCAGTTTTCTGCCTGATACATTTATGAGAGCTCTCCTCAGGTTTGTGTCCCCTCAAATGAGGCTGGAAAACACAGGCTCCTTCCCTGGTGGGTCTTTGCAAAAGGTGAGTTAGCAGCTAGGTTATATCATTGAAGTTTCAGCTAGCAAAGCAAATAGTGTGATGTTTCTCTAGGAAATATTTGTAACTCGGGTTAGGAGTGTTTGAGTGAAGTGATCTGGATGCTGCACAGATAGTTCAGTGCACAGAGCAGTCAGGATGATGATGATGATGTCTGGGAGGTAAAAGGTAGTGGTAGTATCAAGCATGTGGGGACATTTATGGTTGCAGATGATGCACTTGGAGCTGTAAGGAAACAAGTCTGCACTGGTAACCGTTCTGCTCTATGTGTGGGCAGTGGATCACCTTGGTTCAGTGGTTTGATTAAACCAAGATGAGTTTACCTTGAGTTTGGGGGGTATTTGTAGCTTGTGGTGTAATGCCAGGTTTCCATTGCTATAAAAGAGGTGCCATGCAAAATCACCTTTTAATTTTATGGGTAAAGCATGCTGACATCTGGGCTTGGGAGAACTTGCTTCCAAAGGATCTGCTGCCTCAAACTGCCTACTGTGAAATCTCAAGTCATTTAAATTGTTAAACTAGTTGGAAAAAATACATGGTTGAGTTAGTAGAACTAGGTTGTTTTGTTGCAGTGACTATTATAAAGCAGTTTCAGCTAACAAAGTAAATAATGTGTTGTACCTTTAGAAAATATTCCAGAGGGGTTCAGTTCTCTCAGGTAACCAGAATACAGACTTTCATCCTTAGGTTGCTGATTAAACTTTACTTGGGATTGCACACTGCCTGACAGCTGGCTGATGACCCATGTGAGATGATCCCCAAGCAAAGGATGCTGCTGCATGCCACTTTATTTGTTTTTCTCCCTCCGAAAAGTTCACAGAACAGGGTAACCCGTAACGTACGTGACATGAAGACTCTTACTCTGTGTCACATTGCAGGGACAGGCTGGTTTGTGTGCTTATAGCTTCCAGAAGCTGAGAGGAGGCCATTGAGAAGAATACAGCCCTTGGCTGATCTAGGTTTGACGTGCAGAAGTGCTGTACCGTGGAACGCCTGTCCGTGCTGACTGCAGGTGCATTAGGCACGACTGTTCTGGCT
This sequence comes from Notiomystis cincta, assembly GCA_013398075.1. NCBI lineage: Eukaryota > Metazoa > Chordata > Aves > Passeriformes > Notiomystidae > Notiomystis > Notiomystis cincta. The sequence goes on from VZRX01020672.1 coordinate 9,842, forward strand.
CTGCAGTTGGCTGGAAGAAGGGAGCAAAATGTTCTGGCACCGTAAGCAAAATGAAGGCACAACACCCAGAAGTCATCAGCTGGATGATGGATTAGGGTGAAGGTGCTACATCTTGGAGGAGAAAAACAATAGGTATTTGTTGGGATTTTGGAAGTGAGAAGTGGAACAGAAATTTGGCTTCTAGCAGCTTTATAGTTCAGGAAAGGTACCAACACAAGCAACAGAGTGAAAAGTGTAGTAGCTAAGTAGTTGGAGAAGAGCAGAAGCAAAATGTTTATGCTTTACTCTGGAAGCACTAGGATCAGTGCTTGGACAGTCTTGAAATTCAAGGTTTTTTCCAGAAAACACTATTATTTTTGAGGAAAGCAAGAGTAAGGAGGAGTTGTTGCTCTTGTGAGAAAAGTGCATGTCTGAGTTGTTAAGACCCCTAAGACTATTCAGAGACTTTCCCATCCCTTTATTAACTGTCCACAGAAAGACTAGTCAAAATTCACTGAGGTGTTTTTGCTTCAGCTGGGTCTGGGTGCAGTCCCATCTTCTGTCTCGAGAGTCGGTCTGGTGGAGTTTTTGTAGATGTTTGCTAGAGCACTGCAGTAGCTACGGAAAGCAGGTAACTCTGGAGTGCCATAGCTCCCATCTTTCCTCCAAAGTGAAAGGTTTGTGCTTGGAGGTGCCTGTCTTAGCCTGTTGGTTACAGAGGGGGGTGAGATGATACCATAAGTCCCTGTGTCTGCTTTGGAGTGGGCTGAAGCTAGTCAAGAGGAATCCTGCCCCTCGTAACCTGGTTGGCATGTGAAGAAGCACGAGGATGATCCCCAAAAAAACTTACATGTGATGAAGCCACACTGTTGTCTTTTGGCTGCTCCATATAAAATGTCACAAATGTTAGAACCCTTTTGAACCTGTTTTTTCCTTCGAAGGAAATATCTGGAGAGCAGAACATGGTGTAGGGCACCATCAAAACGACAACTGCAGTGCTTTGTTTTTCGTGCTCCTGTTTAGACCCTTGGAGGGAAAATGATAATTATTTGTTTCACTTACTTTGCTTTAAAACCACCTATTTTCTTTTGCTAGTCCCAGCACAGTGGAGCTAAGCAGAATATTTACAGTCAGTTGTTTGTTTACTTCTTGCTGTCACTTAAAACACCTTGCAGTGGCAGAACTTATTATACTTCAAAGTTCCTTGTTCTAGGTAAGTGACATGGGGAAAGATGGCACTGTACATGTTCTGAGAGGTGTTGCATTACACATTTCACCATACTTCTCTGAGACTGTCACATCTAGGTCTCTATGTGTACTCCCTCAGTCCCATAAACATAATTAGGAATGATTTCCTTTGATGCCAGAATGATGATGTGGAAAAGTATAATAATGTTTTAAAAAGTTAAGCACACTGGATAATAGTCATTTTTCTTCCAATAAAAAGTGCATACTTATTCCAAACACTGTATTTTACTTATAGGGATACAATTATTTTTAAGGATAGCAGTATACCTTCCCTTGACAGGACTGTGTGCTGCATGGCTTCGCTTACCTCTCTCACTGGATTGCAGGAGCAGTTTTTGGGGCAGACCAGGCTTCTGCATAAAGTGCAAGGAGGTGCAAGTAGCAATTCCAGTAAGTTCAGAAATCTGAGTAAGATTTTAGCCTACAGATTGGATAACTACTACACTGATAGGGTTGAATAAAAAGTAGATGACAAATCTGGTTTTGTGTTCATGGGAGTTAATTTCTTTTGTAAGTTGACTTGTGCTTCCGAGGGACCCAGAACAAGCTTTCTTCATGGAGAGATGTGGGTTGCAAGACCTTGTTTTCTGCCACATAGATGACAGAATAAACTGTAAGGGTGGCTACAAGGTAGCACTTGTGCAAACCAGGGAGCTGAGTCTGCATGGTATTTCACAGAGGCCTCATGGCCAGGTTCAGGCCAAGTCTGCCAAATTTTTGTATCTCTTACCTCCTGGTATCTCACTGTATATATGTCACTGCTCCTTCAACTATCACATTCAGCAGCTTTCTGCCCAAACCCCTCGTGGGGCTGGCCAGCATGGAGCCGTGTGTTGAGGTCATGCAGGATCCTTCTGCATGGCATTGGCAGCAGTGAGACGTGAAATGCGTGGCTTGTGGTCGTCTGGCTCACAGTTCGGCTGGTCAGTGTCATCTTTGCTTTTTGAGGGGAAAAAAGCCCTTAAAATCCCACAAACTTCAGAAGGTCTTGCTTTGATCCAAGACAGGAGTGGGAAGCCTTTTGTCATGCTTTTGGTAGAACTTCTGAGATAAATATGAAATGCACTGTCTTTGGATGCCTCTTTTCCCCAGTCCTTCTCCATCAGCAGCCTTGAATGTTTGGGTTAGGTGGAGGCAAAACTCTACTTAAACAACAGCTTTCCTGTCCTGGAGCAGGAAGGAGCTGAATGGTGAACTTGTGCCTAAGAAGAGTATTTATCCAAAGCAAAAAATCCTCCACACCTACCTCACTGTGAAATTTAATTCCACATCAGTGTTTTAGCTCTTTTCTGATGAGATTTATTTAAGTAGAATGTATTAAAACTAGGCTCTGATATCTGTGTGTGAAAACAGGAATGGTTGGTTACCCCACTGACATAGTAATGGAACATCCTGCTTGTATGATTTGCCATGCTCTGTGCTTACTTTAGACTTAAATGCCTAAAACTGATCCAGTTTTCTGAGGCATTTTGTTGTGAATCCATCAGTTTAGGAGCTGTGAAGTCTTTGCAGTGATGGCTTGTGGGATAATTTGCAAAACACTTCTGAGACTGAATTTTTTCCACATAGCCCCATGCTTTATCTCCTCTGCCCCAGCTCCTTGCACCATCCTCAGCTCCCATTTTTCTATGGGTGTATGTCTAGGCTACATTGATGTACACATATCCTGTAGTCCTGGCAGCAGGGCTCCGTGACTGACCTAGACAACCAGTTCCCATCCCGAAACGACAGTCCCTGGTGAGGCATGTGTCATAGACTGGCGGGGAAAGGGAGTTGTTTACTGACCCAACAAGTTGTAACATGGCCATGTTCCAGTTACACTGAGACTGTGGCCACACCAGCGGTGCTCAGCATGGATTGGGCTACCCAGAATGCCTCGTTTAGGGCATCCTTGTCTTGGAGCTTCTCAGGTTGTTCCAAGGCAGCTGAGGCATCGGTGGCCCATTCAAGTCGGACACTGTTGTGGCTTTCAGCACGGAATGACCTTGGTCATTGGGGTATGTCTGATCAATGGGCAGTACTAGTTGGATCAGATGGTAGGATTCAGTCATTGCTTTCATTCCAGTGTGCATCAGGGCACTGTCTCTCAGGGGAAGGCCGTTCTGAAGGACTTTACAGTGGGAGGTACTTGGAAGAGCCACCCGTGAAACTGCAGACATGCAGCAGCCTCTCTGCTGCAGGAGAGGATTTATCTGACAGGCCAGCCAAGGGGTGTGAAGTGCTTGTCTGTGCCTGCATTGATGAGCCCGTGATGGAAGGAGCTGATCCCTCCCCAGCCCTTGAATTATGGCTGGAATGTGGGAATACTGAATCTAAAAGCAAATATTTTAGCTCCTTTCATCTCTTTCGTATGGTGTAAATCATAGTTGCAAAAACCTTTAGTATTAGGTCTATAGTCATGCAAACGCCCTCAGAAGGTTGTAAGACATTTCTTAGTTCAGCTGGTATGTTCATTGAGAAATTAACTTTGGTTTCTTGAGAAAAGGGAAATTTTTCTTAATTATTCTGCTGTGTTGAGTCACTCTCCAACAGCCACACCAAGATACAGGGCTGGCTGGTCTCACTTGGAATTCTACATGGAGCCAGTCCTTGAATGGCCTGGAAATCAGTGGAAAAATTCCTAAATTAACAAAAAGGTATTCTAATTACTTGCTAATGACTTTGGTTTGATTGCAGAAGCCTAAAGGAGTGATGTAGCATAATTGGAATTTTTATAGAATCCCAGAATGGTTTGGATTGGAAGGAACCTTTGAAGTTCCATGCATCCAATCATCCTGCCACGGGGTTATTCAAAGCCCCATCCATCCTGACTCTGAATGCTTAATTTCCATACACAGTTACCCAGGGATAGCAAAACCTTTCTCAGAAGCCCGCAATCATCTTGGCATAAGGCACAGGGAGCCTCATGACTTGACCACATACAATTTCTGTTCCCCTTCCTCCCTGAATGAGTATGTGTCCAGCACAGGCTGAATTCTCTCTTGTGTGAGCAGTTCCTCTGATGTTTGGTACACAGTGTTTCCTCTGAAAAAGCTCTTCAAACTCCTCCACCTCTTTCACAGAAACAGCTCCTCTTTTCCCAGCAAAGGAAAGGGATCTTTTGCTTCAATTCAGTACCCTTTTTTTGTAACGGAGGAAGTTTTTAATTGGGATAGCATTTTTTTTTTTACATGGGACAGTTTTTCATTGGTGCAGCAGTGCTGGGAGTGTCCCTGTTTGAGAAACAACTGACCTGCAGACATGCTGATCCACAGTGGTGGCCACAGTTCCATGGTCCAGCCCATCACTCAGGCAGGATGCTCATGAGTTGTTTGGCAGTATCTGCTGCTGCCTCATGGCCCTGCCTCCAGCTGGAATTGCCACTGCTCTCTGTGACCTATCTGCTGGCCTCCACCTCCTCCCCCCTGCTCAGGGGCATAGCAAAATTCAGTTATTTAGACCCACTTTGATCTGCCCCGTGTGCACCCCTGAAAATCTCAACTCACTGTGCCCTTCATCCTGGTGAAATAATGGTGTTTGGGGAAGTCTTCTCCTTCCTTTCTTCTGTCAGTCTGATTGGATGTGTCCCATGTCTGCACAGGATACTTTTTGTTCTGCATGAGGGTTGGGGCTCTTAATGTTTTGTTTGTTTCCCCACTATTGTTTTCATAACAAACCAACTTCTGTTGCTGTCTAACTTATTTCCTTATCCCCTAAGGGACATTTCCCACCTTCTTCTAAGCACTGTTGTCCAAGGACCACAACTGGTGTATGCTGAATGACACAGCCAGGGCTTTTGGCTAAGCAAATATCTGTCTTCATTTTATCTGTGTTTAAGTAGGCAGAAGCTCTCTTATTTAATATTGTTTCCTAGAGCATTAAGTTTTTTCTACTCAATACCAAGGCTGAGACCATGGCAGATTATGGGCGAGGGGTTGTTTCAAGTGAATCCCTGACAGTCTGTCTGATGCTTTCATTTGGGAAGTTTAATTATCAGTGGAGATCCCCTTTGGTGTTAGGACAAATTGAGGGAGTTAAATCAAGCAATTTTCTTGCAAGGTGTAACTTGAAGTCATGCTGAGGAACTATTTGAAGAGACTGTAGTAGAGCTGGTGGGAGACTTTTCAATTAGATGCTTTTTCATCAGAAAATAGTGATCCTGTAATTAGAGAGGTGTGATGCCCTTTTTTGGCTAGGCAGGAAGAGATTTCCTTAACTTTTTTCTCTGAGGAGCTGTGGATGGCAAATGCGCTGCTGTCCTCAAAACATCTGAGTGCTGTTTTGAACTGACAGGATCCTCACCAGCTGAAATTTGAGGTGTAGGCTAAAAGGGCTGAGTGCACTGAAGGCACCTTTCACTGGATGGTGTTTTTCAGATGGGAATCCATCCTGGAAGGTGTCACATCCCTCTCCTCTGCCCTGACTGCTGTCTGTGGTGGCTTGCTGCCCAGTCAGCTGTAGTCACAGTGCTGAATTTGTTTCAGTGGTGGTATTTTCAGCATGATTCTCCAGGTGGTTATTCTGGTACAGCTACGGGATGATAGGCAGTAGTCTGGGGAGAGGAAGATCTGGTTTCATGATTTAACCATGCCAGAACAAACGTTGTGTGACTGCACCTGAGTTTTACCTGCTTTGAGGTAACCATATCCAGTTGGAGTCTAAAGGGTATTTCTCTAACCTGATTTTGCAACACTTGGGTGGTGGAGATCTGATATTGTACCTTGTCCTAACCTTTCATTGTGCACGCAGTTGGCAAGTGATTGTAACATCAATTTCCCCACTTCAAATTAAGCATGGTATGTGTTTCTTTAGTAGGGGAATTAGTGTCTATCCAACCTTTCCCTGTTGAATGGCTTAATGTATGCCATATTTGATGATAATCACAGCTGGAGCTTTGTGCAGAAGAAGGGGCAACGCAGCTTCCATTTTGGAGACTTTGAAGCTTGAATTCTGAGTGAAGTACTCTTCTCATGACTTTCATGGCAGGAACCTCCCTCCTTTATTTTAGTCAAACATGACTGCTCTTTTAAAAATGTGTTTTGTATCATCACAAATAACCCAGATTGACTTTTCTGCAGGTACTGAGACAAAATACTGAAGTTTGCCTGCTTTAAAATTTTGGGGAAGTTGATAATTCCCATCTGAACTTGTGGAAAAGGATGATCTTTGCCATCTTGGAAGCTGTCATGGCATGAGAGGATTTTCTTGCCTTGGTACAGCCAGTAGCCATGACAGTTTGGAGAGCAGGTGGGTGAGCTGCAGCACCCTGATGTTCTCCCATGGCAGTAATTCAGCATCTGCTTCATGTCCAGTGGGACTTGGTGGTCACCTCTCAGTAACTGATTGCCGGTAAGTGGATGATACAGGGATTATAAAGAGCACCTCACTGCACCTTTTCCAGTGGAATAAATCTTCCATGTCTATGAGACACCTGCAGAGGAGTGGGAAATGCTGCTTTTAAAATGTTCCTAATACTCAGGAGATTGAGGAACAACAACCTGCAGCATGCCCAGCCATCTGTGGCTGGTCCCCCAGCACCACCTCCCTCATAATGTTAAAGAATCTGCTCAACAAAGGAGAGTAATATGATCCCCTTTAGACAGGCAGTTTGCCTTTAGGCAGGTGAATGAGATTGGGTTTTGTGTACACTGCACACCCACACCTGTGCATGCCTGTATCTTTGTTTGACGTGTCATTTGTATGTAACTGCATGGCTCTTTTCCTTTGAGTAGCATATGCCTTGCTAGTGGCTGATATTGATTTTTAATGACAAAATTGATGACAAAGAATGTAACATTAATGTCCATATATATATATATATACAGATATAGATATGCTCAAATGTAATTATATTATATTATACTGAGGTATATGCATACATTTACACACATACAAAAAAAGTAAAATTATGATAATCAAGAAGGGAGCAATTTAACAGCACACAGACAATACCTTCCTTTTCTGGTTAAAATACTTCAGCAGATCACCACCCCTTCACGCACAATGAAACAAATGCAGAGAATTGCAGCTAATTTGGTGGCTTTTGGCTTGGACTTCTTGTCATTGCTGCTGCTATAGTGAGGTAACTTCCAGCTTTGCATAATGCTTGGTCATGGTTTTACTTTCACTGGCCTCTTTGGTGGTGGCTGCATCTGCAAATGGCTACAACCAAAGTCTCTGAGTTGGTCCTCTGCACTTGTCCCAAGTGTGTCTTCTCTAAACCACCTGCCTTCTCCAGCACATCTGATAGGGACACTTGCAGCCACTTCAGGGACACAGACAGATGCAACTTAGGGTCTGATGCCACATCCTTTGCTTCTGTTTCTGAAAGCCTAAAGATAGGTGCTCAAGTATCTGTTGGGAAAGCTCAGCATCTTCTGTAGCCATCTTGACTCTGCTCTATTGCGTGTTGCAGAGTAACACAAAACGTTAGAGATTTTCGAGGCAAGACATTTTGGAAGGACATATCTGACACAATGCCCGCTTTATACTGGAATGGATCACACCCAGGACTGATGGCTTTTCTGAATGACGCTTCAGAAAACATTCAGGAGTTCTAGTTTGGTCCCTTACATTATGACCTGTTGCATTTAAGAGTCTGCCACCCCAAAAATACCTGTAATGATAACAGCAGTAGTAGGAATTGAGGTTTTCCACATCTTTTCCTGTGTAGGACTTTTGTGTGAATGATACTGCCTTGGAAATAGAAGCAGTAAAATCAGCCTTTTGAAAAGGGCTTCCTAAGAGGTTTGTTACCTATGTGTTGATCAACTGGTTGGCATCATCACTACATGCTTGTTCAGGGACCATGTTTGAACTAAAAACACAGGGTGAAAAACATTCCACCATGGAGCAAGCACAAGCTCTTTGTTCCACAAACTCTTTGTTCTGCAGACTTGTAGCAGTGATTGTACAGCTGTGTGGGGGATATTTTTCCTCAGCATCCTTTTGGTCTTCAGCAAATATCAGATTGTCCATAGGGTATGACTTTGCTGTTAGAGAAGGGTACTGATGGCAGTAGACATTTCCACATGTTTCAAAATGGGTATAAGCATATGTGGGACAATGTTGAATAAGGATTTCTGCTCACTCATCCTCCAAGGAGATGCCTGGGGACTTTGTTGGACATGCAGCAAGGTTAGGCTTAGGTTTCTTCTTTCCTTAGTAGAAAAGTCCTTGTTCTGCTTAATCAGCTTTAGTTTTATGCTCTTCTGCAAACTGGAGAAGAAAATTCTCAGGAATAGCAATGCCTTGAAATAGGTAAGGAGTGGCGTTTCAGAAGTTAAAACAACTTGTAATTGCTGAGGAAGTGATAGTATTGCTTATGTAAAATGGTGCCCTGTCAGCTTATTTTTACACATGGTGTTTTATGTTTAGCTGGACAGATGTTTATTATGATTTACCTTTTTCTGCAACCACATGGCAGATTGCTTATTTTCTTATGGGTTTGTTTTGAAGAATGGGGAAGGAAATCTATCAAACTGATATAATAGGTATGTTAACCATTAGATAAAAGGATATCTTATTTGAAAATACAATAGAGTCAAGACACAAAAAGTTGGACAGGGAACAAAAGTAATAAACATAAAATGCACTGTAAATAAAAGACAAGTACCAATAGCAGTTGGACTATTGAAGTTGGTGGGAGCTTTGCCATCAACTTCAGTGGGACAGGATTCACCCAAGGATGTGGCCCCTGGCCCTGGGTCCATCCTGCTAGGCTACCTAGGTGTGTCCTTGCTTCCCACCACTCTCAAAGACCTCGGCTCCAGCCAAAACATGGAGATACCCAAAGCCTTGGGGTGAAGCCATTTCCTGGCCAGTGTTTGAGTAGCTGTGACGTGCAGCTCGGTGTTTCTCATCGGAGAAGCCAGAACTAAAGCAGTGGTGAGACCTAGGTGTGAGCAGAAGAAAGCTAATCTATAGTTATTCAGATTCAAGTTTCCTCAGCTTGAAGGTGGTTAGGTACCATCTGGTAACATTTCTGGAATAATTTATATTGTTTTATATTACTAGGACTGCATTATGTCACAGGAATACTGACTGTATTCAAAAAAAGGCTCATCTTTTCAAGTCAGGTTGGGAGTGGAACCAGCCCAGAACAAAGCATCACTTCAAAGTCAAGGATGACTGTTCAGAAAGCAAAATCACAGCTGGATCCAACTTCTAAGGAGGGGAAAAATCATAATCTCTGCCAAAATCACCCTTTGATACACTTGCAAAGATAACAAATGATACACAGAAGGTTTTGGGCAGAGATGTAATGACTCTGTACTGCATCCTGCTAAACTAAATGATTGTTCTCCTGAAAAAAATCCCACTTGTCTTCATTGAAGGACTCTTTGTCAAGCTACAGTGAATATAATTGAAAGTGAAAGGTTGATTTGGTACCTGCTGTTTCAAAGGCAAAGAAAACATGTAAGACATGCTTAGGATGGTGATCAGTGGCCTGTGAGATGAATGACAGTGCTGTGTGAGGGCCACAGAACATGATTGCAATGCAGGTACTGTGCCCTGCATGCAGCTCCCTGTTTGTTATCTGAAGGCTGTAAGAAGTATTCTGTTGCACAACAGCGATGTTCAGACTTTGAGATGCTTTTTGGGAAGGAGGGAGTTGATATCTTGATCTGGAGATGAGCTAGAAGAGCACTGTTTGCTGGCATTAAGCCAATTGCAGGATGCTGGTCCTAATTTCCAGGTCTGTCATAATTAAATAGCCTCTCTTCTAAGCAAATTATCCATAAAAAGCAGTTCTGCTTTATTCTTGATGGCCATAGTACAGCTGTGAACACCTGTAGATAGGCCCAAGGGAGCTTCCAAGTGAAATTGCTTTAAAATATGTTTCTTCTGGAATACTCTCAAGTGATACATGTACTTGAAATAATTCACTAGGTTATTTTTTTTTTTTTGTGAATAAATTGTATGTCCTCCTGGTCCCCTAGGACCTTGCCAAGTTTTCACCCTGATCCTCCACCTCTGCACCAAGGGTCTGTTCCTCTCCTGGGGACATTGCCCCTCGCCAGCCCTGTTTTTGCCAAGGAAGTGATTTCTCATGACGTGTGTGTCTGTGGCAAGGCAGGGAATTGGGGACCAGTTACCCCTTCATTTTCATTGCAGAACTAAAACAACTAAGTTATGTTTGTTTTGCAGGATGCCAGATTTAGTTAAGGCAAATGGCTGTGTGAGAAGTAAAAGGTCTGCTGTTGTTGTTAGGTAGTGTCCTAGAAAGCAACAGAATTCATAGGGGACACTGCAATGCCACAATCTTCTTGTTTAACCCAGTCCAAAGTTTGGGACTGCCCTGTCCCAGCTTTAGAGAGGTGGGCAGTTGTCCAGCCAAAAGCAATTCTGTCTGACATGGATTTGGGTAAGGTTCAAGTGGGAAGGAGATTGAGTGAACAATCTGATGTACAAATGCACTTAGGTAAAGACTGATGTCTTTCTTGCTGCTGAAGGAAGAAGATAGTTTTCCCTCTCTGTATGTCTTGGGAACTCCTACGCTTAATGAAACAAGACTTTTGTAAGATTGGCCTAAAATCTGCTTTTCTTTATTTGTCTAAATCCATGTCTGTTGGGAGCATGTTTGAGAGCTGCTGGTGGGATGCAATTCCTGACACCATGGGCCTTGTAAATCCTCAGCCCTTTTCCTGCAGTTGTAATTACTTTCTCATAGTAGGGGAGTCAATGTGAAGCCAAGAGAAAGGGATTTAAGCCAGGACTTATGACTGGTGTCTTGGAAAAGTGAAGAGGATTTTTGGTTTTGTAGCTGATGCTATGGTGACAGAATTGAAGTACGGATTTCACAGTTGACTCAGTTAATTAAGTTTCTTAGCATGTATTTTCCCACCTTTTACACTGGGTTTTAGCTGGAGCTGATGAAGTACCAATCTCACTGAACTGTACTGTAAATTGCATTTAGGAGTATTTTTGCCTGCACGTTATTCTCAGCATGGTATTGATGTCCATGTTCAATGTGTACTGCTGGAAAGTGTATGCCTCAGTCCAGCATTGCATCTAAATTAAAGAACCTTTTTCCTTTTCCATAATTAATGAAGAAACATTTTAAAAGCGCTTTTGCTGTGGCCAGGCTTAATGGTGCAGTGTGGATATCAGAGTGGGGCTCTTGGAGCTAGAGGATGCAGTCTGAGGTGGAAGATGAGGTTCATCCTTGTACGCTGTGACTACACAGCCTGTAGATTTGTAGAGCAAAACAGAGAAAATCTGGTATCTGCACAACAATTGTCCTGGAGTAGATGTTCCCTCAGGCTAAGCACCTATCAAGGTGGGATATATTATGTACACCCTTGCAACATCTTCGGGTTTAAATTCATCCCAGTAGTACACGGTTTGTGCATTCCACAAACTCTGCCGTGTCAACCAAACCGTAGTAAATGGGGTAACTGGGACACTTACTTTTAAAGTACTTTTTTGCCCAGAACAGGGAAACCTTTCTGAAACCTGAAAGACAAAATTTGCATTTTTAGTTTGTCCAGTTGTATGTGGACTGGATGACTGTGAAGCAGGGTGAGAGCTGGATTAGAATATCACCTCTCTCCCAGAATTGCACAAGGTTTGCAGTGTGACTGAGAGTTGGAAGCAGAAAATGCGTTGGTTTTTTAATTTAATTCCCCATGGTAAGTCTAGATAAAATGCCCAAGGAGACTTTACCCTGTAAAAAGGTGGAAAAGGGAAAGTTTCATTTGCTGAAATGTAACAGGGCTGTAGCATTGTACCTGTGCAGTGATGCTGATGTAGGAGGGTATTCTGGTCTGGATAATGATGGCAGCATCTTTCTTGCAGGCTCAAACAGGAAGATGGAGTGTCAGAAAATTACCAATTTTGGAAGCCAGCTTCTTCGTCGGAAAAATGTGGACTGCACTCGAGAAGACAGTCGGCTCTCGCGATGCCTCAACACGTTTGACTTGGTGGCTCTGGGTGTAGGCAGCACTTTGGGTGCAGGTGTCTATGTACTGGCTGGAGCTGTGGCACGGGAAAACGCAGGACCTGCCATCGTCATCTCCTTCTTGATTGCTGCCTTGGCTTCAGTGCTGGCCGGACTCTGCTACGGAGAATTCGGTGCTCGAGTTCCTAAGACGGGATCAGCTTATCTCTACAGCTACGTGACTGTGGGTGAGCTGTGGGCCTTCATCACAGGGTGGAACCTAATCCTCTCCTATGTTATTGGTAAGTACGGTGAGTATGCTGCCAGACCCTAGCTTTAGTTCAAGATGGCAGCCTGGTCTGTAAGGTCACCCTTGTTTGGGTGCCTGTGTTACTGTTACAAAATAGATGCTTCACTCTTGCACTCACCGAGGATTTCAGGACTCATCAGTGGGATTCCTTTTTGGTGGCTCCTGCCAGCTGGTGAGGTGAGTTGTGTGCTGCTGGCTGAGGATTTGTCCTAATGCGGGCTTACTGCTGCTGGGAATTCCTCTGAATCTCCACCTCATCCCTCTGGCATCCCGTGGCTGCTGCACACTTGCTAGGGGGCAAAAGAGTGTTCACTCTGCTGAGAAAGGAGCTGCTCACAGAAAGATGCTTTTATACAGAACATCTGTACTAACAGCTGATCAAGAATTAATTCTAGTCCCTTTGGGATCTATTTAAAGTATCTGGAGATAAGAGTTTTGTCTTGTGAATTGCTGCAGAATTAATCTTAAGATGATCTGCAGGTTCACAGTCTCTGGAAAATACAACCCAAATCCCTTCTAAGCCCTGACTCCCACTAGGAGAGGCCCTGGATCAAGCTCAGAGCATGCGCTGTGCAACTCAGCTGATGCATTAAAACTAAGTCACACTTTGCTAATTAAGGATTCATGTCTTTTCAAGCACATTCTGGGCAGGCTGCTTGTTATCACGCCTCTGTTGCAGGCTGCAACAGACTCACCAGTTGGGACTGAAAGCTTGCTAGTTAAACTGAAAACTGACTGTGTGCTAAATTACTAAAGGGAGTTGTTTTTTCTTTAATGCATTTTACGGGATTTGTAAGCATTACCTTGGAATTTAGTTTCCATGGTGCTTGGAGGGTAAGATCATATCAAGAACAACATTGTGGCATAGCAGCTGCCTGTCTGAGATCATGCTGGCTTTCCTCTGTGTGTTACCTGAAATATTTTTCTCCT